>JAOTQR010041072.1:0-15360 GCA_025774065.1 Solanum ossicruentum | reverse complement strand
TTTTTTTTGAAAATTGTAGTTCAAAAATTGTTAAAATAAGATAAGATAAATCTACGACTAATTTGACAATAAATTACAAAAAGGCCGGTCAAAATTGGGTGTCAACAATGGTTTCATCAGTTCTTTTTCCCTTCCACTTATTATTGTAGTTAGACGTGATCTTTTGCTTACTATTTTTATTTACCTTTTTCCAGCTTAAGGAAAGTAATTTCTTGATTTTTCTTTCTCGTTCTAAGCATGCAGAATTTGCCTTTGGTAGTTATTTTAAACAAATAAAATTGATCTACATTTATGCCCTCTGTCAGTTTTACTTTCTAAAGCGATGGTCAATATTGCCCTTTCGCCTGTGAAATTTTATTTTGTAAATATAAGATGGAGAAAAAGATAAATATTAGATTAAAAGAAAGTTAATCACGCACTTCTCCTTTTCCTAAGTTTCTAGGGCAATAGGTAGTACTACTTCCTTCACTTTCTTCACCCACCCAATGGAATTGTAGAAAGCAGAAAAAAGGAGAAAATTTTGTCTTTTGGCTCTTGATTTTTTGAGGTTTTTAGCTCCAAAAGAATTTCAGAATAACCATTACATATATGAGAAGACAAAATGAAAAAGTTTTATCTCTGCAAAGTGAAGCAAAATTTCTGAATCTCAATGAGAAGACGTGGTATGTATCTGTTCCCTTATTCAATAGAGTCATATGCTTTCCTCACGTCAACCATCAAGACACATCTAAGAGAAAAGCCTTTCCTAGAGTACTACTTTAGTAATTCATAACTGAACAATATATTATCAATGATTGACCTACCTTCAATGAAAGTTGATTAGGAAGGGCTGATAAAAGTATTAATTACTTCTTCCATCCTATTTGTTAGGACCTTTGTGATGATCTGGTAGATGGTGTTGCAACAAGCAATAGATTTTAACCATAGTAGGGGTAGGCACCTTTGGGACAAGTTTTATTACAATGCTACTGAATGATTTCAAGAGTTTGCCTATGTGAAAAGAATTTCTTCACAACCAATATTACATCTGCTTTAATTACAGGGGAACCATCTACTCCTGGTGCTTTATCAATTGGCATATTTTGGATTGCATCTAGAATCTTCTTTTCTGTGATCTCCTGGATGAGAGTAGTTTTTTGTTGAATAGACAAGCAAGTATCTCTCTTGATCACCTCTGAGTTTAGTCATGGGACTCCTGCTGTAGTACCCAACAAATTGGAGAAGAAGTTGATAAATTCTTGTTTAACTGGGCTAGGGTCTGATATTTTCACTCCTTGATCATCATACACTGATGTGATAGCATTCCTACCGGCTCTAATCTTTCACTGAGCATGAAAATACTTTGAATTAGAGTCCCCACAGGCAATCCAGGTAGCTCTAGATTTTTGTCGTAGTGCCTTCTATTCTACTAAGCTCCATTTGTGCAGGTGTTGTAAAAGAATCTGTTCGTCGGCCTCTATCAATTGCTGATTTAGTGAAGTTGTAGCTAGCTTGTCCTGTGCAATCTCTAGTGCCTATCTAGTTTGTTGCAAATGCCTGGCATAGGAAGCTAAATGATAATTTAGATCCTTTCGAATGTTCTTTAGAGTTTTTAGCTTGAGATTTAATTGATACATCCTAGTTCCATTATGACTTTAGGCCCAAGTGTTTGTGACAATCTCACCAAATTGAGGATGTTCCAGTATAGTCTTGAATAATTTGAAAGGTTTCGGCCTTGTTAGCACAGGTGTTGTACAATGAATTAGCACTGGTGAATGACCAGACACACCCGGGGCCAAATAATCAGCCTCAACATTTCCATGCTCCTGTAACCATTCATATTCCCCAAAGCCCAATCTATCCTTGAGCATACCCAATGATCCAGGTCCTGTTTGTTGCAGAATGAATAGAAACAACCTTTGGATCTCAGTGGACTAAGATGTAAGGAATCAAGACAGTTCCTCAAATCTTGAGTTTTCACAGGTGTCACAGGGGAACCTAACTGATCATTTGAGTTTAGTACTGAATTAAAATCACCATTTAGCACCCAAGGGACTGTGACAGTGGCCCCCATTCTCAATAGAGCTGACCATAATGCAGTTCTTTCAGCACCAATATTCTCGGCATAAACAACAGTAACATAAGCCTTGAAAGAACAAGAAGAATTTTCTACATGGCAGTGTATAAATTGCTCATTTGTATCCACAAGGACAGTTCAACTCTAAAGCCACTAAGCAATGGCTTTAAGCCCCAAATTAAATAATAAGGGCTAATGGAAATTGTGAGATTGATAGCACAAGAAAATAAAAAATCTACTTTCTAGTTTAGTGTAAGGACCCGAACTTTGTACGACCTCAATTGTCACGACCCGGACCTAGATCCTAGACGTGACACGACGAATGGGGAACCCGAAGGAACCCCAAACAAGCCTCTCAGCATATCATTACACATCCTTGGTTGCAGAAGCAATTTTCCAACATCAAGAGATAGTAAAAAGGGAAAACGGGGATCCGGGATATAGTTGATACCATAGATAAATAGAAAGTTAAAGTATAGCATTAATACATCATAATGTTCCAATGACACCTCTAATACGCAGATAGGAGCGGGGGCCAAGACAATCTCCGGGCTCATCCTCATAGTCATAAGTTTTCAGCATAATAAGTGTCAATATAGAGCATAAATTTAAAGAAACATGTCCTCGGAGTTGAGGACTCACCAACTTGCTTTGGTAGATAGTACTAGCCACATGGAGGAGGAAGATGGTCAAGTGGAGCTCTGGTCCCTACATGGTAACATCATGTAGGCATAGAGTATGTGTTAGTATGTTTAGATGTACTAAATATGTAGGATGCAACGCAACAATAGATAGGCAACATAAGCAAAATGTATAATCATAAGCAATGGATAGCGTAATAATAATATGACATGTATGGATGATGCTTGAAGTAAAACACACTTATATAGAATATATTACATATGTAGGAAGAGACCATCATCATAGACCAAGCAACTTAGTACTTGGAATCCAAGGTGAACCACCCCTAGGAGGTTATTGAGATATCAACCCCTCAATTTGGTTAATGGGTTTACCACCTCCCATCCAAGGTGATTGAGGTATCAACCCCTCAATTTGGTTGATGGGTTTACCACCTCCCATCCAAGGTGATTGAGGTATCAACCCCTCAATTTGGTTGATGAGTGTACCACCTCTCATCGAAGGTGATTGAGGTATCAACCCCTCAATTTGGTCATGGCCAACTTGCAACCCTATAGATACCATTCATGAAAATAACAAGTATAGACATTCCTTTCATCATTATGTAGTTACTTAGTTCATAGGTCATGCAATAGATCATCAATGGCTCAAGAATTCGTAACAGGACATTTTATCAAACATTTGGCGGGTGTCCAATATTAATCAAAATCATGCAATTCAAGAGTAAAATTATGTGAGAAAAGTCAAATGTAAAATTACCCACCAATACTAGGTAATACCTCATGCAAGATACATCAAAGCCTTTCATCAAATCACATAATAGATCTTAGATTCATAGCCCAAAACATGCTTAAATAATCACTAGTTTATGAAAGCCCAACATAGTTTATAACGTAAATTCATAATAAGCAATACCTATAAGTAATCAACTCGAAAACATGTAATTTAGGTACAAAGGAAGGTTAAGCACCATTGTTTAAAGGACCCAATGGTTAGAACCCACATACCTTAGATCTTGAGTTTCTTGAAATTGAGTTGAGAAAGAATTGAAGCTTGGAATGTGGTTTAGGAATCCAAAACTTGTTCTTGAGCTTCCTTGAATTTGTATTGGGGTTTTGGTAGAGGCTTTTGAGAGGATTTGAGAGTTTATGTAAGTAAGGAGTAATGAATTGATCCATTGACATAGGATTTAGGTCTTTTGGGAAGATTAAGATAGCATTAGAAGTTCAAAAAGATCATTAGAATAAATAAAATTTACAAAAACACCACTAATAAAACGGAGAGAAAAATTGACAAAGTGTCACCTCATTTGAGCTTACACGGATCGCGACAATCCACGGGTCGTGAGGAGTGCCCGTGAGATGATACTTAGTCAAAAATTTGGAAGTTGGGACACTTGGAAAAAATTAACATCGTTGTCACTTTGACGGGAGGCTCCACGGGTCGTGTGGTGCTACACGGTCCATGTAGTGGCCAGTGGAGTTACAATTGGTTGGAAAAATGTGGGAAGGAGGATCCATGCTAGGTCACATGACTCGTGAAGCTTGCCACGGCCTGTGAAGATGATCGTGGCACTACACATGGTCAAGAAAACTCCCTCTCACGCCAATATTGCCTCACTTGCACACCCCCACGGCTGGCCACACGGTCAGTGGCAAGCCACACGACCCATGTCGCTGGCCTTGTCCTAACCCTTAGACCAAAAATGGTCTTTTCCAGCCCAAAACAGTCCACATGGCTCGTCCTAAGCCTCAATGTCCATCTAAGTGCTCGTGTGACATCATTACACGGGAGGGTCTCACGAAAATGGTCATAACTCCTTCATCCAAACTCAGAATGAAGTGAAATCAAGTGAGTTGAAAAGATTACTCAAAGTACTTTCATTTGACATGTAATGGGTCGTCTAGTTCTTTGTGTGCTAAAAGTTATGCTCATTTAAAGTGGACCTTTGCACGAACCAACACCCAAAACTCAATTCATAGGGAAGTCTTGAACTCATCTAAGTACTAGAAGTTTTCACAAGACCCTAATAACTCCTTACCTAAACAAATGAGGCTTGAAACATGGATACATAAGAGCATGGAGTTACGGGATGTCACATCAATAGAGCTTGGATATTTGATTCCGGAAATTTTTGGACCAACGTGACGCTCCATGGAAGCCTTCACAGTCCGTGTGAGGCCATACAAACCGTGTGGAGCCTCCTTGGAGTGGCCCTTGGCCTTATGTAGGATGTATGAGCTTAAACGTGGAGTTTTGGACTAAGGCACGCCACACGTGTACCCCCACACGGGTTGTGTGAGGCTTTACGGATTATGTGGTGAGTGTGGTGGCGTTAGCCTTGAAATTCCACAGTTTTGGAGGCAAGTAAAGTGGGACGACCAGGTATATGGTCCGTATGAAGTGGTATGGTCTATATGCCCTCTCGTATGGGTTCTGGACGAAATTTTTCTAAGTGAAGTGGTATGGAGGACTATACGGTCCGTGTAGAGTGGTAAGGACCATGAAGTTGACCAAATAGGTGCCTACGTTGACTTTTTCTAAGGCATGGAATCTTCAAGCTCAAGCTAAGTTCACTTTCAAGCTCTCAATTCAAGCTTATTTATGTTGTTTAGGGTCATCATGTGTCTCCAACATCTATCCAAGCTCAAAGGAATTCCATTGGCTAAGCTTTTTACAAGAAATGATAGATGGGTCAACATAAATGGTTATATCTCTTAACACAAAATGACCTGAGTGGCCTACGACCTATCAAATTGAAGCTCTTTGAATTGGCCTTCCAACACATTCAGTTCCAACTCATTTCGAGTTCGGATCAAGAAGTTATTCCTATTTTCGTAAAGCTCGTATGTGCAACATTTTCTAAGATTTGGCTAAGTAGGAGGGTTTCACGGGTGAGACCTAGAACGAACCATGAGACTTCCTCATGGGACCCCTATCAAGAAATGTTATTTCACTTCATTAATAATTTTTTTGTAATTGTGGTTTCTCCTAAGGGTCTTTTATGACTTCTTATGCTATCCTCAGACCTCCAAATGACCTAAACTCTATTCCTCATATTCAAATTCATTCCTACACTTTAAATTATTTCAAATTCTCTCTTAAGAACTCTCCTTAGGTGAACATTGAGGAATTGTGTTGAAGCTAAGGAAAAGGGTCTCTTCTTTATCAAATTTCTTCCTATTTCTTCTTGGTTAGCCAAGGTATGTGGCATTGATTCTTAGTCCCTTTCAACCAAGAAGACCCAAAACTCTTTTACTTGAATTTCATGAATTTTAGCTTACTTTAAATATGAGTTTTGAGTATGATTGTTTACTAAATTCAAGTGAAGTGTAGGCTATGCTTTATTGATGATTTTAAGTTGATTTAAGCCTTAATATGTTGAATTCCATTATTATGATGAATATTTGAACATGCATTCTCCCTTTAAAGGTTGATTTAAGCATGAGTAATCTAAAGTATGATCTAAATGTGAATTTACTCATGGATTTACTTGGATTTCATAATATATGAATGGTTTAAGTATGAATCCCTATTACCTATGCTATTCTCTCATCACTCATGGCATATGCATACATGAGCATTATTTTTTTATTGAAAGATATGAAGTGGGTTAATACCCAATTATGTTGATGAATATGATTTTGATGAAAGTATGGTTATGAATGAGCTACTCCTATACATGAAAATAGGACATGAAGTGTGTTTTGGCTTTTTAGCCAAAGTATGCATTATGATGTTTTGACAAGACTTATATTCCTATTAAAAGCATGTATATGTATATGTACTCCCGTGGGATGGTGACTTAACATAGAATGTTTATGCCCTTTTGGATGATTATGATATGTTATGGAAATCCATTCCGAAGTGGGTGTTGTACCCTTAAGGTAAGGTACTCCCCAGAATAGGTGTTGTTCCCGTAAGGTGAGTGAATGAACATGGAATCCTTTCCATAATGGGTGTTGTTCTCGTAAGGTAAGGTACTTCCGAAATAGGTGTTGTTCCCACAAGGTGAGTGGATAAGCATGGAAATCCTTTCTGAAATGGGTAGTGCTCCCGTAAGGTAAGATACTCCCCGAAATGGGTGTTGTTCTCTTAAGGTGAGTGAATGAGTATGGAAATCCTTTCCGAAATGGGTGATGTTCCCGTAAGGTGAGATTGCTTCTCCGAAATGGGTGGTGTTCCCATAAGGAGGATTAAGATCTACCAAGGAAAGTAACATCCCCTCTATATATGGAAGTAATATTGCATTTCATGCATCATAGATTTTATGGCATATTGATATATTATTCTTCCTTGTATATACCTTTCTTCTATATATGTTCCCTTGTCATCTAACATCGAGTGCAAGTTTAATGAGTTCATATGCATTGCATGCCTGCATACTTAGTACATTCAAATGTACTAATACAAACTTTTTGCCTACATGATCTAACCATGTAGGGATCGGAGATCATATTCATCCACCATGTGACGGTTAATCGGATTTGAGGATTGTGGTAAGTCCCATATTCCAAGAATAAGCCATCATCCATCTATATTGCTTCCGTTTATGCTATCTTACTTTGAGGGTGAGCTAGGGACATTTTTTAGCCCCCGTCTTACCCTATATGCTAGAGGCATTCTCACACATCTAGTAAACTCTTCTACTTGTATATGCTAAGTGTTGTATTTGGAGATTATGTTTATGGATATAGCTCTTATTGGCTATCTTTATGTGGATTCACTATGAGTATTATGATATATTTATATGTTATGATGTGAAAGATCCTAAGTCCCGATTTGCCCCCATAGAGTGAGTCATACTTACCCGCCCTTTAGTATTATGTGTTGCCTGTTATGTGAATCCATGTTACTTCCTTTCCTATGACATCCACATAGTGTGAGTCATACTTTTTAGTCCCTTAGAACTATGTGCTTACGATTCGGTTACACTTCCGAACCGATGATCTAAATATGGATACTTTGAGGATTGTTTGGGGACTCTTGGGGTTCCCATTCGCCATATCACTCCAAGACCCTAGGTCCTAGTCGTGACATTTAATCTGTTTAAAAAAGAATGATTTTTCTCTTTGTTAACATTTTAATTTTAATTTTCCACATGACATATTAGGGCCACAAGATTAAGGGATTTTGGTACATTATTTGACTTAACTTTAATTTATAAAAAAAAAATAAAAACTCTTCTTCGTTTTCTTAAATTTCATGCCAAATCAAACCAGGTCATTCTTTTTAAAGAAAGTATTTATTGTTACTATTAATTTAAAAAAATATTTCTCTGATCCATTTTAGTTGTCATGTTGTTACGAAAGTTATGTTGTTTTCGAAGGTTAATAAATACACATTAAAATGTTAGTTAAAGTTTATACAGTTTGATTCTAAAAAAGATGAAAACTATGACAACTAAAATGTAACAGAGGGAGTAATAGTTTGTTGTTTATCTCTTGTAGATACTTTTTGCTTCTTAATTTGTCAAATTCACTTCAATTTAAATCAACCATATAAAGCATTTCAAACTCAAACTAACTACATTATTAAATAATTAAATTTTAAAAATTGTCATCTTAACTTTGAATGTTTTCTAAAGATAACAATCACTATAATATTATTTTTGCAATTAAAAGTAATAAAAATAATTATATAAATAAAAAAATAATACTCTAATTGGAATATTCAATCAAGTAGAGTATTAAATAATTTTTAAATACTTCTAGAGAAGTATTGATAATTTTTATAACAATTGACTTTGTTGAAAAAGTTTTCGAAATAATAATCAATAAAAGAAATTGAAACATTTATGTTGTTATGTAATGTTTAATAATTTATATATGTTTATTTTGTCTTACAAAATATTACAAAAAGTGTTCTCCTATGAATTAAAAAAATATTAATAAATAAAATATATGAAAAAATCAAATAAATATAATAATCTTTTTAAAAGTTTGGCTTTAGTTTATACATATTATTGAGCCACCCATGTTATCCAACACTTGCTGCACATTCAACCATTAACGGCCTATGAATAGTTACACTTATAGTTCTATCCATGTGTCACTTTATTTAGAATAACTTGGGATTTATGTTGCTTGACTTTAGTATCTAAATAATCTAACAAATCAATCTCATATTTATTTACTCTAGTGTCTAAATACCCTAACAAATCAATCTTATATTTATTAAGAAAGACTTTTAACTCTTTCTGCTTGGGGGTTGATTTATCCCCCTCACATTCCAAATAGAAATAATCATGATATGTTGGGTGATTCACCAGGATCATAAGTAGAAGTGATCATGATATGTTGGGTGTTTCACCAAGATCGTCTAGTACCTCTGCCTCGTTTGTTATACTCATCAGTGGTGAGTATTTATTTATATATCTAGAAGTAGTAGTCTCACCTTACTGTCCTACCATAACATTAGTACTATCTTGGTCTAATCTAGATTAGGGCGTTTAAAATTTATTTGTCTCCAATTTCTCCTGCACACTGTTTTGGACCTGCCTTTGCTTGCGAGCTGACATTCTGTTGTGGCTTAAATTTTTCAAACTCTCTATGAGTTGTTGGTGATGTGGTTCATGATGTTGAATTGTAAATGTTATAAGGATACCTAAATATGTTGATGAATACATCACAAGAAATATGCATACGTTGAATTAAGACTTAATTCCAAGAAGGATACACTAGACTCAAATGTAAACATTGACCACCTATTGATCAAGGAAATTATGGAAAGTTATGTACAATGAATATTCCTCTACTGGATTAACTAAATTAAAATACACATCTGAATTATCACAAGTGTTAAAAACACTTCTTAACTTGGTAAGAATTTAGGGGTGTATTTCACTCTTGTTATAAGATCCGAGGTGTATTTAAGTTCAGTTAGTCAAGTAAAAAGATACTTTTAGTTCAATGAATAATTTGGGATGAAAGTAATAATTCATGTGAAGTTTAGGAATATTTTAAATATTTTTTTCCTCTTTCATTTCAAGTGTCAAATTCATAACAATATTACTTGCACGACTTTTAATGATCTATATAAAAAAATTTCTTATATATTATGAAATAAATTATTGAAATTGAAAGTACTCTTAAAATTTGCTTTTTCTTGAAAAATGAGATAATGTTCGTGAAGCTCTAATGGAAAGAAAAGCCAGCTAGACAGTATGCCCATGAGTATAGGATTATCCAAAAAAGTATTGACAATCATAAGACTGAAGTTAACCATGAATTTGTGTTTGATACCATGGATGATGGTATTTCTTGTAGCCGTACTATCTCGTCAATTTATATATAACTTGCTCGTAGAGTAAGTCAAGCTGATTCACAGGAAATAAGGATGGCATTGTATGTTATGGTGCGGTTTTCGAAACTTTCATTTGATAATTTTGGATTTCAAAAATTTGACTTCCTCCGTCCATCTTTACTTGTTCATTATACTATTTTGAAATGTCCAATAATATTTGTCTATTTTATGAAATCAAGAGATGATTTTTTACCCCGTTTCCTAATTTACCTTTATCATCAATTATAGTTATTTCCCTATTTTTCAAGACAATGTATTTATTATATTCGAAGGATGATTCGATAAAATTACCCTTATTATTTACTACTTTTTAATTCATATATCAAGTTAATAAGGAACAAATAAAGATGAACGGAGGAATTTACCACTTACTATATATCAAACAATGAAAACAGAAGCTAAACAAGCATTATGGGTTGTTAGGAAGATACTTCAAGGGGACAAATGGATTGAGGAAGCTGCAATGAACATAGAAGAAACAATGAAAGCTGAGAAGTATAGTATTAAGGAAATGTACAGCACCTTAAAGGGAGAGTATAGCAAAGTACCTTGGATAAGACTGGTTTGCAATAACCAAGGAAAGTCTAAGTGGATATTTATTATGTACTTAGCTAGTCATGGGAGGTTGTATACAAAGGATAGATTGGAAAAAATGGGGGGTAATAACAAATGCAGTATGCTCACTGTATAACAAGGAAAGTGAGAGTCATTAACATCTTTTCTTTGAGTGCACAAAATCGGAGAAGATATGGTATAAACTTCTCTACTGGATGAACATCACTAGAGGGGCTTAGGTGTGGCAGGAAGAGATTGAATGGGCAATTTCAAATGCTTCAAGGAATTCAACAACAGCAGGATTCTACAGGGAGACCTTCATTGGTGCAATCTACTTGGTTTGGCAAGAGAGAAACAGTATTATTTTCAAAAAAACTAGAAGTAACACAGAGTCTATCGTGAGGCTATGTATCCAGGAAATTCACTGTAGAAGTACTTTATATCCCGAACTGGCTAATCTTCTAAGTTCTTACAACTATTATCCATAGGGGTAAGTTTGTTAGTGGAAAAGATGATTAGACCTCTCAGGTTGGGAATGTCCAAACTCAGTGTTTCAAAGTTGTAAATATTGCTTATTCGGTAATAGAAAACAGTTATCAAAAAAAAAGGGGTGAATTTCAATATTATTTCATCATATTCTGCTATATTATAAGAGGCAATTCAGCTAGTCAAGCAGGCAACAAGTCGACATGTCTGCTTGAGCGGCTTGAGGGTATATTCGTAATTTTTTATGGTTCTTCCGTTATAATTTGTTTGTTTTATTTTTATTATTAAAAAATCCTACTAATCATGATAATAATGATTCAAAATATTTCTAAAGAACATGTTAGATAAGAGCATAAAAGATACCAAAAGTCATAATAATTGACAACTTAAAATATTTTAAAATTAAATAAAAAATTTAATTTACTATTGAGATTAATTTGTTGACATCACATAAAATAAAACAAAAGAAGTAACATGTATTATTTAAGCTAGTTGCTCAAGAGGCAATAAAAATTTGATTAATTATTGAAATTAATCTATTAATGTCACATAAATGGAACAAAAAGATAACATGTATTATTTAATTAGGAAATTACTTAAAAAGCATTATAAATCTAAATATTTAACAGTATATTTAAAAATGTAATATAAATCATTTAAAAATCATATATTTAAATAAAAGACATAAAAAAGATGCCTTGGTAGTATAAATCATTTAAAAATTATATTTAAAAATGTAATATATATCTTTTAAAAATTAAATAAAAGATGTTATAAATCACCGGAATTATCAACTTAGAATATTTAAAAATGTAATATAAATCACAGTAATTAAAAAATTAAAAACAAAAAGACATTAAAAAATATTGACTTTCGAATTTTAGTAGTGCCACATGAATTGGAACAAGAGAAGTAACATATATTATTTAAAAATTATGTAAAATAGTACTATAATTCACAATATTAATAATTTAAAGCATTTAAAAATCATATTAAAATTTTCATTGACTCTCTAAATTCTATACATATCACTTAAATTAAAATAAAAAAATAACATAGCACGGGCATCGATATCTAGTTTTAATAGATGAAATTGATGATTACTAAATATAGAAACAAATGCAAAATTATTTACTAATATTTTAGAATAATATTCAAATTTTTTTAAAAAATAAATCATTCCCTCCCACCAAAGATAAAAAGATGCCTTGGTGGCACATTTTATGAGGTGAAATTCCAAATGACTGAATGAGTCCAAAAGCAAGGATAAATAAAGTACAAAGAAAAGAAGCGTTGACGCACAAGTTCTTTACGGTTGACTTATGTTATGCTAATCATCCAAGTTCTTCTCTTGCTAAAAGGAAAGTCTTTGATTGAGGAATTATTTTCACGAAGAGTCTGCTACATCTTCTCTTTTGTACTTTCAAGATCAGAATAGCCGCTGCAGCAATTGTAAGAAACTCAGGTTTAGCTCTGTCTTCAAGATTTCGTGGCCATCAGACCTCTCTGATAAGTCTCTCTGTTACTTCAGTTTAATTCACTCCTCGTACTTTATTGGCTTTTCATCTCTATTTGATTCTTAGCATCAAAATACTGAGATCTGATTTTTGAATTGATTTATGATAAGTGGTAATAAAAATAGGACAGAGCTGGGGCGGGGAGAGGCAGGGCGAAACTCGATTTTGAAATAATTTAATGGGTAGACTAGGTAATTGGTCTAAACTTGTAGCAGTAAATCATAAAGCAAGATCGCAATTCAAGGCTTTGCTTTCTAGGTGTTTATTTTGCAAGGATGTATGTTGATAACATTCAAATATACTTCTCCTAGTACGTCGACTCATCAAGAAAGATTTTTAGACGAAGGAAATTATAATACAAGCAATACAAATCCCAATTAACACCCTACGTTTACTTATTTTGTTAAAATATCATAGTTCCCACCATCTTAGTTGTGGTTTTAAATTATCGAACTTGCAAGAATTGAAACATAAATTATGATATTATTCATGTTTGAATTCTTACAATGACAAATAAATCAAGTCTTGATTCACCTAATGAAAAGGGAGATGTGAACAAGATAAAATCTTCAAACGATAACGGAAACACACAACTAAAAGTGATGCAAAGTTGCTACTGTCCAGGCATGTTACTGCAAGAAAACTCTTTGGAACGTTATATGTTTTGATCGTGGTTTTTTGTGACACCTCATAACTCTATTCTCACGTGTACCTACGTTTTAAGCCTCATTCTAATATGTGGAAAGTGTATTAGGGTCATAAGAGACCTCTAGTACTTAGTCGAGTTCAAAATCATCCTATAAATTGAGTTTCTAGTGTTGGATTGTGCAAGGGTCAACTTTAAATAATCATAACTCTTAGTACACAAAGAAGTAGGTGGTCCATGACCTACTAAATGAAAGCCCTTTGAATTAACTTTCCAATACAACTGATTTCACCTCATTTGGAGTATGGAGTAAAACATTATGACCATTTTACTGAAGACTGCCAAAGTAGAGTGGAATTAAGAAATCACTTTACGGGCCGTAAAATGAAGTATGGCTCGCCTGCTAATTCATGGACAAAAGTCCTGAAACTTCAATTTTTGGTCTCAAACTTTACGAAATCATCTACAGGTCATAGAAACTTCTAAGGGCCGTAAAATGGGCTTGTAAAGGTGAACTAGAGACTTCGAAATTGAGACAAAACTTCACAAAAGGGTCCCTACGGGCCATAATGGGCCCGTAGATGACTTTTGATAGCTTTTCAAGAAAGGTTATTTTGGTTTTTTTCCAACCTTTCTAAGCCTAGGATTGACATTTTTACACCTAAATAAAGCCCTAAGCATGTCAGATTAACCTTTTTGCGCTAAAACACTCGCCAAAAATTAGAAGCAAGGATTCAACAAAATTTCATAAAACCCAAACATAATTTACATTCATAATCCATAATAAGAGATACTCAAAGGTAATACAACTTGAAAACATGCAATTTTCATGAAAAGGAAGATTAGGTTTCATGGATGAAAGGACCCAATGGATGAAACTCACATACCTTAAGCTTGGGTTTTCTTGAGATAGCTTGAAAAAAATATAAAGCTTAAAGTAAATCCTTGAGTTCCATATAAAGTTAAAAATAGCTAAGTATGGGTGTTTTCACGCATAAGCGGGCATGGGGCTATGACCCCAATGCCCTTGGCCGACATAGGAAAATTAAGAAAAAATTAACACTGGTCTGCGTCTGGTCCGCGACTTGGACCCAACACGAAGACAAAACTAACATTGATCTGTGCCCCAGGAACATTGTGGCCTGGGTGCAGACAGACTATTTTATGAAAATTAACAAAAATTATTTTTCGCTATGGGTCCTTTTATATTTGGGTTATACCCATTTTCCACTCAATATTTTCCTCTGTCGAGAACATGAAGTCGTATTTTCGATATCACACACGTATTTTGAGATATATGAAAATTACAATTATGGGCATTTTCGAAGCACAATTAGGGTGTTTCAATATCTCCTCTTTGGAAACATTCGTCCCCGAATATCAAAGAAACATGCATAAGAGAAGTAATCATGAAGATTTCAGCCCAACATGAATGCAACAAACACATGTAAACATCATTTTCAAAAAGGTCTCATCATGAGTGTCAAAAATCAACATAAATTGTTACCATGAACATGAATGCATGAAAAATGACATAAGGGCTGAAACTTAAGACTTGAAATCATTGAAAGGACTTAATTTGCTATCTTAAGCTTGAATAGGACGAAAGAGGTATGGATATCGCTTCTTCATGTCTTCTCTGGCTTCCGATGTGGCACTTTCTGTAACACCCCACATCTTACAATACTAGTACAATGTAAATGAAACATGACATGATTTGGACCAATTGACGCTAAATTTTAAAAAGTGTTTGAATCTTGTGTTAACGGGCTATATGTGCGTCTAGCGCATAAGAGTGTCGAGTGTGTACATGTTTTGTGTCGAAATGAGGAGATTACGGCCTTAAATGAAGTAAGAGAATTGAGGTGCTTGTAGGGCTTAGAAGCTAGCAGGTGAGTCACTTACTTGCTTAGCTCAAAATCGCGAACTAAACGGAGACGAGGCTCGACGTCGAATTTGTCTAAGTTTGATTATGAATAAAGTCCGAGTTAAGGAAATAACTTCGGCCCATGTCTTAGTATCATAAATGTGCTACATTTTCAGCCCAAGAAGTATAATAAAAAGGGCCCAAGGTCTTCACAAAACACTTAACAAATTGGGCCAACCCAAGTGAAGAAGAAAGCTAAAAATAGGCAGCCCAAGTCCATCAAGTT
>JAOTQR010041030.1:0-15363 GCA_025774065.1 Solanum ossicruentum | reverse complement strand
GCCCATAAGGCCCCCAAGTTGGATTAAATTCCAATTAAGTCCCCAAACTTTTTAATTTAAACCCAATTAAGGACTTCTGAAACCAATTTTTAAATTACAC
Source organism: Solanum ossicruentum (assembly GCA_025774065.1). Taxonomy (NCBI): domain Eukaryota; kingdom Viridiplantae; phylum Streptophyta; class Magnoliopsida; order Solanales; family Solanaceae; genus Solanum; species Solanum ossicruentum. The sequence goes on along the minus strand of JAOTQR010041030.1, from coordinate 15,263 downwards.
CTCCCAAAATACTCAACTCCTATACTTATGCACCACAAATAACTTAAGCTCAATTACACAATATTTGCAAAATTTTTCCAATGTCACAATTTACCTCAAGTAAAATATTTACGGGGTCTAACAATGCAAAAATAAACGAGGATCACCTCAAGAAACCCTCAAAACGCTGCTCTAAGCTTCTGAAGAAAGAAAAAAAAGGGGATTCTAACTAGGTGTCACAACCCAAAATCAGATCGCAACTAAAGAGAATAAAATAAAACAAAAGCAATCACACATTTAACACAAAATGTCAAAATCTGAAGTCATGAGTATAAGAGCATCTAGTAGTATGAATGAGTAAATACAACTATCTCAAATAAAAGATACAATACTGTCTGATAATATCTAATACAATGTCTTAATAGAAAGCAATAAGGACACCTCAAAAGATACAGGATGACTCGAAGTCTAAATCTCACTACTAAGATATGGATAGATGGACAATAACTCTGATACAATGAGATTAACTACCCTATGTGGGTCCCTGTGCTCGATGTGTAAGGAGGAAACAAAATAAGGATGAGTACACCGAAATGTACCTAGTAGGTTCAACCAATGGGGTAAGCAAAATTGAATAAACAATACAAGAATGAATAATGCTACCACCTGCAAGGAAAGGGTTACTGCACAATATAAACATATATAAAAATTGAATAAAATAACAATGACAGTCAATGATGCAATGCATATGTAGTGTGTGAATACAATGCATGAGATGGAATCACAATAGACTCTGGTGCCGGTGTATACATCTGCTGAGCTGAAGCTGCCAAGAGAACCCATGGAGGTCTTGTCAGACCATACATAAAGTCTCTCAAGTGTCACAATGATCGCTAGCATCGATGACACCTCGACGAACTCTGACGCCGGTAAAGACGTCTCCAGTATCATAATGGACTCTGGCGCCGATGATACCTCGACGAACTTTGACGCTAGAAGGGAGATATCAGGTAATACATCTATCTCAAGGACAATACAATATAGATGCAATGCATGCATGCCAAGTCACAGTGTCAAGATATATATTAATAATAGTATACCTCGACAGACTCTGGTGCCGGCAAATAGATTTCAAGTAATATGACTATCTTAAATAGTGAGGAGACACCACTCCCTTCCCTCGGGAAGCGGCTCTGCATTGATGATCCTGATGTCGCGAGGCAAGAGACGAGGATCACAGAGGAGCAGTAGTTTGAGCTTGCTAGGCTACGGTCCATGCAGGATAAGGAGAATCGGCGATTAGATAGAGAGGATGAGGAATGCTGCACCCTCTGGACATACTCCAACTACTGAGGTGACCACCAGGCAATTAAGGGTGGTCAAAATCAGCCAAAGACCGGTGCTTAGGCGCCCAAGTATATTTTTTGACCCGTATGCTTTGATTCTATTATATTATGTGTATTGAGGATAATGCAAATTCTTTTTGATGGTGTGTGGATAATTATAAGCCTCAGTGAAGTCTGAGTAACTATGACCTATAACTATCCCAAATTTTGAATTCGAGGAATTTTCTTACCTATGTTCTTTTTCCCTAAGGACATTTATTTTCTGTTGAACTAGCATGTTTAGGATGTGTAGGTACTATTAGTAGCATGTAGTACTGAAATCTATGACATATGTTAGTTTTGTGTGAAAAAATACCTATCTAATTTTTGTTAGTTACTCTTGATAGAAACCATGCATGTTTGATTGATTGGCAGTTCTTGTTCTGATAAGAGAGGTTTAATTATGATGAAAAGCATGATCAGAGAGTTTATGTTAATAGTGTAATCAATGTTATATGTGAGTGAACTTTCTTTGCTAAATTCTTATATTGTGTTTCAATCAGAACTAGCCCTGTTATTCTGACTTAGACTGTAGGCTAGTTGGTTAGGAGAGGATCTTAGGCCATTGTTCATATTAGTCTACTTAGCCTAAATGACTAACCACGCTTGTAATATATCCCTTTATTCCAATATTTGAGCCTTGCATGTACCCTTTTCTTTGTAAAAACTTAAGTAACCTAGCCTTGTGAATGTAAAATCCTAAAATTGGTCTTGTTCCTTCCTTAAACATTGTGCACCTTGACTGAGGCAAAAAGCTTAAGTTGAGAGTGACTACCAAAATTGGCCCTGGTTCATAGGTTGGATATTGTGCATCTGAATCAAGCCAAAAGGTTAAGTTGAGGGTGGCTGGTGTAAGGGCAATTATATAAAATAGGGTGGAAGCTAGTGATACATGGAAAAATGATAAAAATGTGCTATGAGTGTAACAGAAATGAATAGATGCCTAAACAATGAGCTAAAAAGAAAATGATCTGAAAACAAAAGGCAATGAGCTAAAAATGAGAGTAAAGCACTCAGAAAAAGCTAAAAATAGGAGAATGAGACAATGAGTTAAAAAATGACAGTGTTGGTAGGGAAAAATTTAGAATAATGCAGTGTCAAGGAGGGTCATTAGTCACTATGTTCCTAAAATATAATACCAAAGCCCCTTGAACCTACGTTACAACCTAAGAAAGTCCTATAGTGATCCTAGTCCAAGTAGTCAAAGGTTATAGTTGTGAGTATATGAGCAAGCTATAATGACCCGAACTAGGGGCCTAGTCGTCATACGGTGAATGAGGTTCCTTAAGGCACCTCACCTAAGCCATCTAAGCATCACAAGAATTCATAGGTAATAGACAAGACATAATGCGGAAAGAAAACATAAGGGAAAAGGGGCTAGGGGTTTTGACAATGAAGCAACATTAAAATAGTCATTATTTTGTCCATACACATACCAACTACATCATAGATTGGTGGGATCGATAACAGACAATCTCCATCAACAGAAAGAAGTCTAGACAACATAATACTGAAATAAGTGCCACAGAAGGGATACAAAATATCGTCTTAAAATCAAACTAAATACAAGTTAGAAGGAAAGGGTGGAGGAGCCCTAATCTAAGGGCTCACCATAATAGTAGAGCTAGTCTTGGGCGCTGATACTAGCCATGAACCGGTGGAGGAGTACTTGTTCCTACATGCTTAAATCATGCAGGCAAATGTGTATTAGTACGTTTGAATATACTAAGTATGTGAGATGCAATGCATAGATGGTAATGCCATTATAATTAAGCATAACATATAAGTATACATAAGGATAGTGAGACATGGAATAAGAGTAAACATGTACAAGAATTATGGCTCAGACCAATATGAGATAATGCACTTTTAAAACATGAATTTTAGACTTAACATGGAATTATATAAATTTATGGGAATAAAACATAATCGACAGTAAGACCATGCAAGCTACTATATAAAATCCAATGAACTCCTTCCATTGGGAAAAGGCTAATGCACTGCTTCCATTGGGAAAAATGTCTGAACTTAGTATCTTTCATAACTTTAGGACCTACGTGGATCCATTAGCCTAGCCTACAAGACTCCTATGGTGGCACATAGTTAGGGACATTGAGATTTAGCTTCAAGGCGTCATGCCTCAACTAAGGGGATGAATCCCAATATCAAGTCCTCTCGGTGCTAAGTCATCCCACAGAATCCTTAAACATAACATAGAATCATAAGTAGCAATTAATAGGAGTAGTCAAACTTGAGAGTCTTTCTTAAACATCATTTAGGGAAATAGTCATCTTATATATAGCTTCGGTAAATTTTAACTTTGAAGCTCTTCATAAATACCCTATTCATTGTGGGTTAGCCGAAGAGCGAAAAATACGTCATAATGCTAGGCCAGGTCGTTACAAGTGGTATCAAAGTCACTCTGGTATTAGTCTTGTCGATATGGGTTAGAGTTTAACTGAGTTTAGGTGAATCTTGGTGAGGCGAGGAAAACCTCAGTGCTGAGTCTAGACGAATCCCATGTGGGGCAAACCTCAACAAGGATGCTGAGTCCATAGAGGGGGTATATATAATAATCCATCTTGAGATGAGAAGTCCCACATTGGCAAAATGCAAGAGAGATATTGGGTATACAAGTAAATGACTAGTCTATATACTATAAGGCACCTTTTGGGGTAAGTCCAAAGGGACAAATCCACCATGGGCTAGGCCCAATAGGGAACAAACTTTACAATGTTGGGCCAGGTTATTACAAGTGGTATCAGAGCCACTCTTGTGTCAGTTTTGTTGATGTGAGTCAGAGTTCAATTGAGTTTAAGTGAATCCTTATAAGACGGGACAAACCTCAGTGCTAAGCCTAGACAAACCCTATGCGGTGGGGCAAACCGCAAACCTCAATGAGGATGTTAAGTTCATAGAGAGGGTGTATGTAACAATTCATCTTGAGATGAGAAGTCCCACATCGGTAAAATACAAGAGAGATAATAGGTATATAAGTAAAGGACTAGTCTATATACTATGAGGCACCTGTTGGAGTGAGCCTAAAGGGACAAATCCCTGATGGGCTAGGTCCAAAAGCTGTCAATACTTCACAGTGTTGGGCTAAGTCGTCACAATGTACACCCCATATATCGACATAACATATTCGTTGAGGTTTGCGCTACCATATGGGATTTGGCTAGACTAAACATTGAAGTTTGCCCCGCCTCACCGAAATTCACCTAAACTCAGTTGAACTTTGACCCACATCGACGAGGCTGACACAAGAGTGATTCTGTGATATGCTGTGAAAAATACAACACATTTGATACCTAAAATAAGGGATTTTACAAGTTTTTAATGTGATTTTTTATGGTTTTTATGTATTTTATGTTTATTTTTGCAAAAAATATGGGTTGGCCTGCTTTTGAGGAAAAGTAGCAGATTTTGTTGAATTTAAAGACCTACGAGACACACTATGAGTCGTAGCCCAAGCTACAAGTCATAGGAGATAGTCGTAGTGATTAACAGCTTCCAAACATCAACATTTGAGAAATTAAAGTTAGCCATACGAGCCCGGGATACGAGTCGTAGACCAGACCGTGACTCATAGTTTAGATCATAGCAGTCGAATCCAAAATGCCAAGTGCTGACTACAAAAACCCAATCATGACTCATAGGTCACCCTATGAGTCGCACCTATGAACCGTAACAACTTCCAACCAACTTTTCTTATTTATTTTTAGGTCCTTTTTGTATGTAGCATAAATAGTTTAAGTTAGGGTTTTAAGCAGGATTATTATTCAGATCAGTGGTATAGATTCTAGGGAATATTTTTAGAGATTTTTCTAGGGTTTAGTGTAGATACTTAGGGTTTTTACTTTGAAGACCCAATTTGGGAATTTGAAATTAATTGTAATTAAACTCCATTCTTTAAGCTTGTGATTTTAACATCAATGTGGTTTTTGTTCTTCATTTTCTTTGTGTAATATCTCAACCATGTTTAATATATTCATTGTTTGTGATTTTTCCTAGTTATAAGTAGCTAAACCCCCTCAATTTGTGGTTTTGGGAACCATGAGTAGCTAGCTTCTAATAACCCCGATTATTTGCATTTTTTTGGGGTATTTGAATGTATTGTCCATTTTCCTTCGGAATGCTTGTTGTTTGATGGTGTCCAACACCAAACCCCGCCTAGTGTCATGATCTCGACCAAGGTAGTGATGAATAGGAAAAGGAAATGGGTGGCGTGATTCAATTGATGTGTTCTCGTCTAAACCAAACTCGACCAAGGAGAGGTTGACTGAGACTATGGGTAACAGTTAGCTGACACATCATGGTTGCAGATCAAACACCATGGTGAAATTCAACCTTCACCTTTACAAGAGGGCTGGAAGAACCTAAGTTATCATCCTGCATGTAATGTCTCAATATAGCCGGTGTATTTAAGTTAGTGAATCATGGGAAATACAATTCTCAAGTTGCTCGTTAAATTGATTGTCTCTTCTTGATTATTCGTATAGTTTTTGTATTTGTTTCATTTCAAATTGCAAACACCCCCTATTATAGAGAAAATAGTTGATTGATACTTGAAATGATTATTGGTGAGTCAATTTGGCCAAACCCCTTATTCCCTGTGGATTCCACCCTAGACTCTGGTTAGATTTATACTTGATAGCCACTACTTTACTGTTGGAGCATGAACATCAAAATTTATGGCATACTTATCGGGGAATATAACTAGGTTTTTGACTTGATTTCATTAGTGATTAATTCAAGTGTTAATTTCTACATTCTCTTGGATTTTACTTTTATTTTTTTTTGTTGTTTAGTTTGTATTGCAGGGCGTATTAGGTTTATATGCCCATCACAAGTGGCCAAGGCAATCCCTTAGTTCCAATCAACCTGGAAATCCACCGAATTGCAAGAAGAATGGCTCAAGAAAATTAGGACATCGAGATTGATGAAGCTATTGGTCACATGATGAAGATGTGGGTAGAGAGGAAAACCCACCTCAAAGGGAGAATAGGCCACACCATATGGACTTCAACGAGAATGATTATGGTTGGAATCAATATAGGTTGAACCTTATGCCCATGGATGTCACAAGACTGATAGTGTTGCCACCATTACTGGCCGATATTACGTTCTGTGTCTAGTAGTCTTCTACAAATGCTTCAAAATTGTGGTTTGTTTACAGGGATACCTTTGGAGGGTCCACATAGTCATCTTTATAATGTTGCATTTTTTTACAAGAGTGTGATGGACACACAGTATCTTTCAATGGATGTGGTTAGTTTAAGAGTGTTCTTTCTATCTCTTACTAGAAACGTGACAATATGTTTGTCAAAACTCCCACAAAGTCCATCACAAGTTGAGCCGAGCTACAAAAAGCCTTTTTAGAGGTACTTTTCGAGGTCCAAAAAGCTTAAACTCAAAGATCAAATCAACAACTTTGAACAATTGCCGGGTAATTCAATTAGTACAACGTGGGAAAGTTCACCAAGTGATTGAGGATGTGGTTCCAGATCACAAAATTATCGATAATGCCTTAGTAGAGATCTTTTATCGGGCTCTTGATGAGAATAGTCAAGTTTGTGCCGATACCATTATGGGAGGCATGTTTCTTAGATCATCCTTTTGCACGAATCACCGAAAGAATGGAGCGAGTGGTCCAAAAAAATAGAGCATGAGGTCAAAGAGATAGAGGTGCAACTAAAATTTCTTGTGCGGTGAACACCAACAATGAGCAAGCCAAGGTAATTATGCAACAAATCGCTCAACTTCGCACAAGTATGGACTTGGTGTTGAAACAAAACCAAGTAAGTGTTCATGAGGTGACTCACCAACCTCCAAACTCTCTCATGTATGAAGAATCCTTCTTTGATGAAGATGATTGTTTTGTGAGTAATCAAGCGACGGGTTTCCGAAACAATGCCCAAGGGTCCAACTCGGACAATTGGAGGTAAGCTTCCAAAAATCAAGGTCGGAACTATAATAGAGAGGGTGCGTATAGAGATAAATGTGGTAGTTAGTATAAAAGAGAAAGAGTACAGGAGGACGAGTGGGGGCGAAGAGATGGATATAGGAGTGGTCCCTATATGACTCCTTATAATCGTGATGCCGAGTCTAGCAATTCTATGATTAAGGAAATGTTCGACTTTGAGGTTGACTTTAAGGTCCCTATTATTTTGGGAGGCCATTCTTGGCCACTGGGATAACATTGGTGTACATGGATTCTTGTTAACTTAGGTTCAAGGTCAATAATGCAGAGACTGTTTTTGATATCCGCCAATCAATGAAGCACTAGGATGAGCTCAAAAGCGAGGGGTGGTCCATTGAGGAATTTTGATGATTGATGATGACTAAGTCGAGTCATGACGTTAAACAAGGAACTTCTTGGGAGGTAGTCCAAGTACTTTTCATGTTTCTGGCTTGTTTTGAGTTTATTTTGATTATTTGGATTTCTAGTAGTAGATTGATTGTTGTTTTGATTTTGAAAACATTGGATCAGTTGTATTTCGGGATAATGGTGTATTTTGAGATGTTGGTTTGCAGATGTTAAGCAAGTGCAAAAAATTTGAAGAAAATAGCACTTGAAGCAGTCTCTACGACTAGGTCTACGAGCCATAGTGCATACTAAGACTCATAGTCATGCCTCATAGAGGATAACAGTGATGATCTTAAATTTGCCACTCCCACTATGAGCTAACTTTACAACTCGTAGTCCAAGCTACGAGTCGTAAATGAGGTTCGTAGTGCCCAGGTATGATTTCAAAATTTTTCTAAGTGTTGAGTGACCTACGAAACCATGACCTATGGGTCATAGTCAGATCTATGACCCGTAGTTGGGATTTTGTAGACCCAACTGGCAAAATTTTTAAAGTCGACTCGGTTTGTTATATAAGAGGTACATTTTGACCCCAATTTCCAAAACGTAACCAGCGAATTTTGTTCCCAAAACATTTCCCCCACTATTTCGATCAATTTTCTAATGTACCCACGTCATTTTTTGATGAAGCTTGGGTACCTAAGGTTTCAGATTCCCCTTCTTCTTCTTATTTCGTTCAATTGTAAATCATCTCCTCTAGAGGTATGATTCTTGGTTAAATTTGACACATAAACTTTAGTGTCCTTTGGAATTCTTGGATTATTGTGTGTTTAAAATTAGTATTTAGAGTACTCATGGGAACATTTATGCATTGAACGAGAATTGGGGTTGTTGTTGTTTAGAATTACCTGAGTTTGTCCCTGATTGTGAAATTTCACTTGTTGTTTGATTGTGATGACCATGTTTAGTCATGTTTGTCGATCACATGTTTGAAATGAGTATGTTATGATTTATTAACTGATTTATTCATGGTGGGATGAAATTTTCTTATGGGGTATGTTTATCCTGTTAAAGATGAGGGTTTTAGAATTTCACCGTGTGCTTGTTGAATCAATTCCATGAACTTCCATGTTGTATTCAAGTAATTGTGTTGAATGTTCCGGGATTAATAATTTTTGGAAATTTTTAAATGTATTGGGAAGTTGATAGTTAATTATTTGTTATTCAAAATAACTTTTGGGTTTAGTTTTGATTGGGTTGATATGATGGGGTAATGGGTGTAAAGCTATGTTTGATGTTTGTTGTCGAAAAATGCTTCGAATGTTGTTTGACTTCTGTTGTTGATTGTGGTTCGTGTGGTGAAGTTACAAGGACCTCAGGTACGTGATGTCTCTAGCTACGAAGGCCTCCTATGACCCGTAGGAGGACCTACAGGTCGTAGTTGCCTCTCGTAGGGGAAAATAGTGACCCAAGGTTTCTTAACATTCACTATATGAGACCTACCTATAGATCATAGTATCCACTACGAATTGTGGTGGGGTGTCGTACTCTTGCATTGTGATTTAATTTGGATACTAAAAATCAGTACGAGCCCAGTCTACGACCCATAGTCATGACTACGAGTCATAACTGAGCCTCGTATCGGGGTTTAGCATGAACTCATGCTGGGCACCTGTGGACTGCGAGGCCACAGTACGACTCATAGGTCAAACTATGAGTTGTACCTGTGCCTCGTACCTGTAACCTGCAACTGGTGCAATGTTGAATTTTGTTGTTTATTTTCTTATTGCTTTTGCTCTTCCTGTTCTGTTATCTGTTTTTATGGTTTGTTTGGATAACTTGGGGCTTATTGTTGGGTTCTGATGCTAATTTCAGGTACAATGTCCTCAAAAATAGAAATACAACAATCCAAGCCTTCAATAGGAGGCTGAGGGACCAAGACACAGATGAGGAACGCTCTGATGGCTCAACTGAAGAACCCAAGGTTCGGATTGACCCTGAGCCTCAGAGACCTTATATTAGAGCTCAAACTGCACAGACCACTATTGAAGTTGAAAGTGCCTCCCAGTCTGATAAAGGGGAAAGTGTGGATTGGTCTGAGTCTGCTGAGGTGCGTCAGGATGTGAGAGCAGCTCAGTCCTCAGACGACCCATCCATTTTTACTGATGATCCACAGCTCACCGATAGGGAGTCGTGGGTATGGAGGCTATCTACTAGTAGAGGTTGGAGCCTAAAGGATAGGGGAAGACTGTGAGGCCATTCTATGAGGAGACTAGATTAGTTGATTCTGGGCTAAACAGAAACGACCTCAAAAAGTGCCCGAAAACATATCTTGAAAGTGCCCAAAATCCTAATTTTCATATATCTCAAAATCCATGCATGATATCAAAAATATGACTTCATATTCTTGTTCAGGGGGTCAAAATGAGTGGGAAATGGGTCTAACCCCATTTTAGAGCAAATGAATCACAATTTTCATTTTCCCAAAAATATGATTTCAAGATGAGTTTTCATGCCCCTGATGCCTCGGTATAATTTTTGTCTGGTTTTTTCAAGTTTGGTCCAAGACTTTTGAGTCTTGGGCCTAAGTGTTTTCATGCGTGAAAATGCCTATACATAGCCTTATTTCACCCTCATATCATTCAAGATATTCCCAAATACTCACTCAAACACTTAGCCAATATTTCATCTCCTAAATTCAAGTCTAAAATCTCATCCGGATCTTAAGGTTCCCATTCAATCTTCAAGTCTCCATCTCCAATCTTCTTCAAGGATTTTCCCAAAGTCAAGGTACGTGAGTTTCATTCATGGGTTTCTTTCTTCCATGATACCCAAGCTCTCTTTTACACTAAATTGCATGATTTAAAGTTGATTTACTTATGGGTCTTATCTATAATAAATTTCACTGCACACTATGTTGGGGTTTCATGAAATTATGGTTTTTTAACATGTTTTGAGCTATGAATCTAAGATTTATTGTGAAATGTGATGAAAGGTGTTGATGTATATTGCTTGAGGGTGTTACCAAGTATCTATTGATGATTTTATATTGAATTTTCTAGCATGATTTCACTCTTGAATTGCATGGTTTTACACTAGCACTACACACCCACAAAATATTTGATAAAATGTCTGGATTATGATTTCTTAACGAATGAAGGTTCAATCAATATCTTATGATTTGAATGACTATATGATGATAAAATGAACGTATGTATATGGTTTTGTCCTATATAGTGTTGGAATGTGACCATGCCCTACTCGGGGGTTCCGCACTGGGTAACCATGTCGAGGGATTTGTATCTTGATAACCATATCGAGGGGTTTGTACCTTAATAACCATGTCAGGGGGTTTGTAGCTCGGTCACCAAGGGTGGTAGGGTCTGATGATCCACCAACCATGTCGGGGGATTTGTACCTTGATAACCATGTTGGGGGTTTTTTACCTCGGTCACCAAGGGTGGTAGGGTGTGATGATTCACCAACCAATTGATGGGGTTAGTACCTTAATCACCAAGGGTGGTAGGGTGCAACGATCCACCAATATGATATTTATATCTTCTTGCACATGTATTATGTTCTATATAAGCATGATTTACGACATAACATCTCACATACATGACATATTGTTATATGCTACTCATTGCCTATGTTTATGCATTTCGATTATGTTCTTTATCTCTTGTTGCATTATATCCTACATATATAGTACATTCAAATGTACTAACGCATACTTTATGCCTATATAATGTCACCATGCAGAAATCGGAACTCCCCTTGATCATCCTCCTCCATGTGGCTAGTATGACTCCTCTCAAGCTCTTTGGTGAGTCCTCTATTTCGGGGATGATGTTGATGATATCATACTATTTTTCAAAACTATCTTCTTTTATGTATATGTTGACTATAAGGGTGAGTCCGATAGCTTGTCTTGGCCCCCACTCTTGTCTATATAGTAGAGGCGTTGTTGGACATGTCATGTGTAATATTATGAGCTTTGACTCTCTCTTGACTCTTGAGGCTTACGATATGGAAGTTGTTCCTTAGCCCCGTTGTCCCTATTTTACTCTATTGTTGTTTATCTTCTTGCTTCCACGACTAAGGAAGTGTAATGATATGATAAGAGGCTTGCTTAGGGTTCCTTCGGATTCTCATGTGTCGTGTCACGTCTAAGCCATAAGCTTGGGTCTAGGTATCAGAGCACTAGGTTGTTAGATCCTCAGAGTCCAACACACTGCGTTGATTAGAGTTACGTTCATGGTTGTGTTGTGCACCACAATTATGAGCTAGAGGTTATTAGGCATTTAGAAAATGCTTCCCTTCTTCATACTCTAGTCGTGCTATAGAAGTTGAGGTAAGGTTTTCCCCCTTAATGATTGTCCTTTGCTACACTAGAGCATGCCTAACGCAAGAGGAAGAAGAGTCCGCACACCCGAGGAGCAACTGGCTAATGGACAGCTTCAGGGTGCTCTCACTTTGCTTTTACAAATTGTGGCTAACCAAGCCAACCAAGGGGCCCAAGCCCGTCATGCTCCTACACTGGCTTTTCGGGTGAGAGATTTCATAAGGATGAATCCCCAGAATTCTATGGGTCAAAGGTCAGCGAGGACCCTCAAGAGTTCATTGATGAAGTTTATAAGATTTGGTTATCATAGGTGTGAGGTCGAAGGATAAAGCGGAGTTGGCGGCCTACCAACTCAAGGGGGTAGCACAAATATGGTACAATCAATGGAATGAGGAGAAGGGGGTCGACAATATGGTACTTTGGGATGAGTTCAAGGCAGCTTTCCTTAATCGTTTCTTCCCTATTGGGCTTAAGGAAGCCAAATTGGTGGAATTTATGAAATTGAGACAAGGGTCTATGAGTGTGAGGGAGTATGCTCTCAAGTTCGACCAACTTTCAAAATATGTTTCACATTTGGTGGCCGACTCAAGGTCTAGGATGAACAAATTTTTGATGGGTGTTTCCGAATTGGTGAGTGAGGATGTTGGTCTACCATGCTGATTGTGACATGGACTTGTCCCATTTGATGACCTATGCCAAACAAATGGAGGAGGAAAAGTTGAGGAAGAGAAGGGGTCATGAGGTTGAGAGGGCCCATTTTGACGAAAAGTTCCATAGCGAAAGGGTGGCCGGTTCTACCAAGGCCAAGGGCCTTCTCATGCTTCTAATAGGGGATTTGCCAATGACTTCCCAAGGACCTAAGGTGCTGGTGCTGTGGTTCCTAATGATGTGTGCCCAAGATGTGGTAAGGGTCATAAAGGACCATGCTTGAGAGACACTAATGCATGTTATGGTTGTGGAGAAGTGAGTCATAAAATGCTGATTATCCTCGTGATCGCCACAAGGGTAAGGATGTTTATCCTCAAGGTCGGGGTGCCAATTCGGTTCCTTTGGGTAGAGGTGGCCGACAAAATAGTGCCACAAGGTATAACCGATTTTATGCTTTTCATGGGAGGCAAGGGGTTGATAAGGTGCTCGACGTTGTTACCGGTATGTTGAAAATCTTTAATTTGATTTGTATGCATTGATTGATCCAGGTGGCACTCTTTCTTTTGTTACCCTTTTTGTTGCTAAAAAGTTTCATGTTGAGTCCAGATTGTAGTGTGAGTCATATGAAGTGTCTACTCCTATTGGTGGATCTATTGTTGCTAGGAAGGTTTATAAAGATTGTCCCATTTGCATCTTGCATAAAATATTACCTTGTGATCTTGTTAAGTTAGATATGACTGATTTTGATATCATGAATTGGTTGCATACATATGATGCCTTTATTGATTGTAGAACCCATAGGGTCAAATTTCAATTCCCAAATAAACCTGTCCTTGAGTGGGAGAGTCATGATTTGGTAGTCAAGGATAGATTCATCTCTTGTATTAAAGCTCATACTTTGATCTCTAAGGGGTGTTTTTACCATCTTGTGAAGGTTAGGGATGTGAAGTTCAAAGTCCTTCCCATAGAGTCAGTTCCGATTGTAAATGAGTTTCTTGATGTCTTTCCGAATGACCTTCCCGGTGTTTATCCCGGAAGGGAACTAGACTTTGGTATAGACCTCCTCCTCGATACTCAACCCATTTCTATTCTTCCTTACCATATGGCTCCGACGGAGTTAAAGGAGTTAAAGGAACAGTTGAGGGATTTGTTGAAGAAGGGTTTTATTAGACCTAGCCAATCATCTGGGGTGCACCGGTGTTGTTTGTGAAGAAGAAAGATGAGTCTCTTAGAATGTGTGTTGACTACCGGCAACTTAATAGGTTCACTATCAAGAATAGGTATCCTCTTCCAAGGATTGATGATTTTTTTTACCAATTGCAAAGGGCTAGCCACTTCTCTAAGATTGATCTTCGATCCGGGTACCATTACGTGAAGGTGAGGGAGTGCGATATTCCTAAGATGGCTTTTCGAGCTAGGCATGGGCATTATGAGTTTGTTGTGATGTCTTTTGGGTTGACCAATGCACCAGCTATCTTTATTGATCTTATGAATATTGTCTTTAAACCCTACCTTGATTCGTTGGTTGTGGTATTCATTGATGACATTTTGATCTATTCACATAATGAGAAGGAGCATATGGGTCATTTGAGGGTAGTATTGCAAAGATTGAGGGAGGAGAAATTGTATGCTAAATATGAGAAATGTGAATTTTGGTTGAAAGAAGTTGCCTTTCTAGGTCATATAGTGTCGAGGGATGGTATTGAGGTGGATCCTAAAAAGACAGATGTGATTAGAAATTGGCCTAGACCATTGACCCCGTCGAATATTAGGAGCTTCTTGGGTCTAGTGGGTTACTATAGGAGACTCGTGAATGGATTCTCTTCTATTGCTTCTCCCATGATAAAATTGACTCAAAAGAAGGCTAAGTCTGTGTGGACCAATGAGTCTGAAAAGAGCTTCCAAACATTGAAAGATAAGCTTATGTCCGCTCCTATATTGTCACTACCGTATGGGCTAGAGGGGGTTGTTGTGTATTATGATGCTTCTAGAGTTGGGTTGGGTTGTGTTCTAATGCAAAATGGTAAGGTCATAGCATATGCTTCTAGACAACTCCAAGTGCATGAAATGAATTATCCTACCAATGATCTTGAGCTGGCCTCCGTGGTATTTGCATTAAATATATGGCGTCATTATTTGTATGGGGTGCATGTTGATATGTTCAGTGATCATAAGAGCCTCCAATATGTCTTCACTCAAAAAGATCTTAACCTGAGGCAAAGAAAGTGGCTAGACCTTCTTAAGAACTATGATGTGAGTGTGCATTATCATCCCCATAAGGCTAATATGGTGGCAGATGCTTTGAGTAGGGTGTCTGTGGGTAGCCTAGCTCATGTTGATGGTGGTAATGAAGAGATGGCTAGAGAGGTGCATCAGTTGGCTAGATTGGGGATTAGGTTAGAAGAAGTTGATAACGGGGATGTTGTTGTTGTTGATGGTTCTAAATCTTCATTGGTTGAGGAGGTGAAAGCTCAGCAAGATCTTGACCCCGCATTGTTGGAATTGAAGGCACTGGTAAAAGATGGTAAGGTGGAGGTTTTCTCCCAAGGGGGAGATGGTGCCCTTAGGTACCAAGGTAGATTGTGTGTGCCTTGTG
>JAOTQR010041009.1:0-50490 GCA_025774065.1 Solanum ossicruentum | reverse complement strand
GGGGACGGAGGGGGAGGGGGAGTCAAAATTAGGGGGGAAAGGGTCTAACCCCAATTTAAGAGCAAATGATTAACAATTTCATTTTTAGTAATCTTTCTTATCCAGATCGATCCGCGACAGCACCGCGACGCGCAATTGTCATGGACATGTGTTAATTTGGCATCTGCAATAGGCCTGCATCGCAAACTAAAGGTAGACCTATGTATTTTGTTTCTAGTGATTTTTATCTCGGTCCAAGACTTTTATGTCTTGGGCCTAAGTGTTCCCAAACGTGTTTTTACCTATATTTAGCCTTATATCATCCTAAACACTCCCCAATACTCTTTTAAACACATAGCCATATTTTCATTCCCAAATTCAAGTCCCAAACCCTCATCCAAAGGGAAGGTTTTCCTTGAAGGATCTTCTTCAAGCTTCAACTCTTCATCTCCAATATTCACCAAGTTCATCTCTAAGATGAGTTATGTGGGTTTCTTTCATGGGTTCCTTTCACCCATGATGCCCAAACCTCCTTTTACTCAAATTGAATGATTTAAAGTTGATTTACAAATAGGTCTTGCTTATTATGAAAATTCACTGTACATTATGTTAAAACTATGTGAAATTGTCACTGTATTGCTATGGTTTAAGCTATAAATCTTTAATCAATTGTAAGATTTGAGGAGGGGTTTTAATGTATATTGCTTGATGGTGTTTCAAGGTGCTGATTGATGGTCTTACAATAGATTTTCTTGCATGATTTCATCTCTATATTTCATGATTTTGTACTAGCATTACACACCCTCAAAGTGTTTGATAAAATATTCAGTTATGATTTCTTGAGGAATTGAAGATCCAAAGCATGATATATGATATGATTGACTATATGATGATGAAAGGAGCTTATGTATGTGACAAATTCTATATATAGTATTGCATTAGACCATGCCAAATCCGGGGGACTAAGAACCCGGATAACCTATATTGGGGTTTGTACTCAACAACCTAGTGAAAGGTTTGTACTTCTCTACCTAGTGATTATGTAGCATCATCACTAACCTAGATGGGGGTTTGTACTCATCAACCTAGTGAAGGGTTCGCACTTCTCCATCGGGGTGATGGGGCGGCATCATCACCAACCTAGTGAGGGGTTTGTACCTCACCACCTAAGTGATGGGACGACATCATCACTAACCTACCAAGGGGTTTGTACTTTGGAAACCTAGCTTGGTCTCTTCTACATATATGATATCCTATATGAGCATGAGCTACTTAATTATGTTTTACTTATGCATTGGTCATACATGCCATATTGTTATATTATGCCTATGATTATGCATTTTTACTATGATGCCTAATCCTTGTTGCATTGTATCCTGTATACTTAGTACATTCAAACATACTAACATATACTCTTTCCTACATGATATCACCATGTAGGAACCGGTGCCCAAGTTGATCATCCTCCTCCTCCACATGGCTAGTTTGACACTACTTAAGCTAATTGGTGAGTCCTTTACGTCAGGGACCTTAGTCTATGTTGCTCTTATTATGTATTGAGACATTCTTCGTCATTGTCTATTTTTGACTATGAGTGAGCCCGGTTGCTTTGTCTTGGCCCCCACTCTTATCTATGTATTAAAGGTGTTTGTTGGACATGTTATGTATCGATGCTAATAGCCTTGACTCTAGTGTTCTTGATGTCTATGATATGAAAGTTCTTTCCTTAGCCCCTTTCCCCCCCTTTATTATCACTTGATGCTTGTTTTATTGCTTTTGTGACCAAGGATGTGTAATAATGTTCTAAGAGGCTTATTTGGGGTCCCTTCGGGATTCCCTTGCGCCATGTCACGTCTAGGTCCTAGGCTTGGATCGTGACACTCCATCGGTGAAAGGACCCAATGGATGAAACCCACATACCTCAAACTTGGGTTTTCTTGAGATGAGCTTGAAGAGAATCCTTGAGTTCCAAAGTTAGGCAAATCCTTGAATGAGATATATTGAAGAGATATTTGGTTAAGTCTCGGAGAGATTTTTCTGAGAGTTTTGAGTGATATAGAGTTGAAAAATGACTAAGTATGGGTGTTTTCACATATAAATGGGCATGGGTTTATGACCCCAATGCCCTTGGCCAACAAGAAAATTATGGAAAAATCCACACTTGTCTGTGTCTGATCCGTGATGTGGACCCAATGCAAAGGAAAAATTAACAATGATCCATGCCCCTGGAGCGTCGTGTCCAGGGGCGTTTGTTCTCTAGAAATCATAATTAGCGAAATTTATTTTTCACTATGGGTCCTCTAAAATCAGGTTATACCTATTTCCCATTGAATTTTCCCCCCGATCAAGAATATGAAGTTATGAATTTCGATATCGGCACGAATTTTGACATATATAGAAATTACGATTATGGGCATTTCCGAAGCACAATTTGGGGCATTTCACCAACCCTTTCTTCTCTTCATCAACATAAGTCACACTTACCATAGATAGTCTACTAAGAGTATCAGCTACAACATTTGCCTTGCCGAGATGATATTGTACACTCATGTCGTAGTCCTTAAGAAGTTCCAACCATATCCTTTTGTCTCAAGTTAAGATCCCTTTGAGTGAACAGAAGTTACAAACTCTTGTGGACTGTGAAAACATCAACATGCACCCCATACAAATAATGTCTCCAAATCTTCAAGGCAAACACCACCGCCGCTATCTAAAGATCATGAGTTGATAATTGATTATGTTCATGCACCTTCAACTGCCTTGATGCATAAACTATCACCTCACCATGTTGCATGAGTACATATCCCAACCCAACCCAACCCGAGCAACATCATAACACACCACCAACCTATCTAAGCCATCCGATATAGTCAAAATAGGAGTCGATGTACGCCAATCTTCCAATGTTTGGAAACACTTCTCACACTCATCCAACCATACAAACTTCGCCTTCCTTTGAGTCAACTTTGTCAATAGAGGTGCAATAGATAGGAAGCCTTCAAGAAACCTTCTATCGTAACTAGCCAACCCAAGAAAAATTCGTACATCTGAAAGAGCAATCTTGCCAAACAATGCAAATCCTTCCCCAACTCCCTTTTAACCGCATCTATAAGATCGACTAAAACATCTTACATCCATGGATTACCTTATGAGTCCAAAGTAACTCCCCCTGTTTGGTACGAAGGGATGGAGATAGGAATTCTTAAGACACGTTCCATGGCATGGTAAGAATCATGAAAAAGTGAAATATATCATCAATGAAGACCACAAAAAAGGAATCAAGGTAAGGTTTGAAGGCCCTATTCATTAGATCCATGAAGATGGTTGGTGCATTAGCCACCTCAAACGACATCAGAACAAACTCATAATGCACATATCTAGTCTAGAAGGTTGTCAAAGGAATATCACACTCCCTTACTCTCACTTGATGGTACCCGGACCAAAGATCAATCTTAGAGAAGAAGCTAGCCCCTTGCAATTGGTCAAACAAGTCATCAAACCTTGGAAGAAGATATCTATTCTTTATAGTGACCCTATTGAGTTGCCGGTAATCAACGCACATCCTAAGTGACCCATCCTTCTTTTTCACAAACAATACTAGAGCACCCCAATATGATTGACTAGGTCTAATTAATCCCTTTTCCAACAAATCTTTCAATTTCTCCTCTAACTCTTTCAACTCCGCCGAGGCCATATAGTAATGGGGAATGGAGATTGGTTGAGTATCGAGAAGGAGATCTATGCCCAAATCTATCTCACTTTTTGGGAGGGACACTAGGAGGTCATTTGGAAAGACACCAAAGAAACTCATTTACAATGGGGATCGACTCAATGGAAGGGACTTTGGACTACATCTTTAACCCTCACAGGATGATACAAACACCCCATAGAAATCAACTTATGGGCTTTAATGCATGAAATGAATCTATCCTTGACCACCACATCTTGACTTTCCCATTCAAGGATGGGTTCATTAGGAAATTGAAACTTGACACTGTGGGTTCTACAATCAATAGATGCATAGTAGGCATGCAACCAACCATCCCAATAATAACATCAAAATCTACCATGTCTAATTCAACAAGATCACAACGCAACAACTTATGCAAAATGCAAATAGGACAACTTCTATAAACTTTCCTAGCAATAATAGAGGCACTAATAGGAGTAGACATTTCATATGACTCATGCAACAACTCGGGGACAACATAAACTTGTTAGCAACAAAAGGAGTAACAAAGGAAAGAGTGGAACCCGGATCAATTAAATCATACACATCAAAGTCAATCATTTTCATCATACTGGTAACAACATTGGAGATCTCACCAGCACCTTAACTCTCATGTATTTCATAAAACCGATTGTGCATTGGAGCACCACCTTGAGGACCACCTCTACCCAATGAAACCGCATTTGCACACTGACCCTTTCCACGGTTTCTTGAAAAATCTACCTTCTTGTGACCAAGCTCCCCACATTCATAGCAAGCATTAGAATCCTTCGAACATGGGCCTTTATGACCCTCTCCACATTTAGGACACACATCAATGGGAGCCAGAATACAAACACCTTGAGGCCGATGGAGGTCATTGGCAAATCCCCTATTAGTTACATGGTGAGACCTTTGGCCTTGATGGAACCGGCCACCCCTTTGGAATTTACACTCAAGATGGGCTCTCTTGGCCTCATGCCCCCTTCTCTTCCTAAATTTTTCTTCCTCAATTTACGTGCCATAGGTCATCAACCGAGACAAGTCCATGTCACTAATTAGCATGGTAGACCAACATTCTTCACTTACCAAGTGAAATATCCCCATCACAAACTTGTTGATCGTAGGTCTAGGATTGACCACCAAATGAGGAGCATACTTTGAAAGTTGATTAAACTTGAGGGCATACTCCTTGACACTCATAGCACCTTGTTTCAAGTTCATAAACACCACCAACTTAGATTCCCTAAGCTCAAGATGGAAAAACCGGTTAAGGAAAGCCAATTTGAACTCCTCCCAAGGCACCATATTGCCAACCCCATTCTCACCCTTCCAGGTGAGGGGAACCCAAAATGACCCCAAGCAAGCCTCTTAGGACATCATAACACATCCTTGGTCGCTGAAACAATAGATACAACATAAAGAATCAGAATAAGGGCAAAGAACTAGGGGAAATCTTGCACAACATCATAATCTAGAGACAAGATACAAGCTCGTATCATAGACATCAAGGAAAATAGAGTCAAGGCTCTCAGCATAGATTCATAACATGTCCAACAAATACCTCTATACATACATAAGAATAGGGGTCAAGATAAAGCAACCGGGCTCACCCTCATGGTCAAAATAGACAATAAAGAATAATGTCTCAATACATAATAGGAGAATCATAGACTAAGGTCACCAGAGTAGAGGACTCACTAACTAGTTTGAATAGCACCGAACTAGCCATATGGAGGAGGAGAATGATAAACTTGGGCACCGGTTCCTACATGGTAACATCATGTAGGCTTAGAGTATGCATTAATATGTTTGAATGTTCTAAGTTTGTAGGATGCAATGTAAACAAGAATTGAGCATCATAATCAAAAAGCGTGATAATAGGCAATAGACATACTTATAACAATATGATACGTATGATAAATACATAATAAAACATGCTTAAGTAATTCATTCTCATATAGTATATCATATGTGTTGAAGAGACCAAGCTAGATTTCCAAAGTACAAACCCCTTCATAGGTTAGTGATGATAGCTTTCATCACCCTAGTGTGTAAGGTACAAACCCCTCATCAAGGTTTGCAATGATGGCACCCATCACCCTAGTGTGTGAGGTACAAACCCCTCATTAAGATTAGTGATGATAGCACCCATTACCCTAATGTGTGAGCTACATACCCGTCATCAAGGTTAGTGATGATAACATCCATCACCCTAGTGTGTGAGGTACAAACTATTCTTCAAGGTTAGTGATGGTAGCACCCATCACCCTATTGTGTGAGGTACAAGCCCCTCATCAAGGTTAGTGATGATAGCATCCATCACCCTAGTGGTTGAGATGTTTCCCCCTCAACTAAATCACGCAGATTGAGCATGGTCTAATGCAACATTTTATATAAAATATATCATATACGTAAGCTTATTTCATTACCATATAGTCAATCATTTCATATCTCATTCTTTGGACCTTCAACTCCTCAAGAGACCATATCTAGACATTTTATCAAACACTTAGAGGGTGTGTAATGCTAGTGTAAAACAATGAAATATAGAGATGTGAACATTCAAGAAAATCCATTGTAAAACCATCAATCAACACCTTGCAATACCCTCTAGAAATATACATCAAAATCCCTCATCAAATCTTATAATAGATCAAAGATTTATAGCTCAAAACATAGCAAAACAGTCACAACTTTACATAGTTTTAACGTTCTGTCCAGTGAATTCCATAATAATCCAGACCCATTTTTAAATCAACTTTAGATCATGCAATTTGAGTAAAAGGAGGATTGGGTATCATGGGTGAAAGAACCCATGAAGGAAACCCATGTATCTTAGCTTAGAGATGAACTCGGTGAAGATTGGAGATGAAGGTTTGGGACTTGAGTTTGGGAAGTGAAAACATGACTAAGTGTTTGAGTGAGTATTAGGAAATGTTTAGGATGATATGAGGGTGAAATTGGACTAAGTGTAGGTAAAACACGTTTGGGAACACTTAGGCCCAAGACTTTGAAGTCTTGGACCAAGCTAAAAACAATAATCCCAAAATTACTGGGGCGCGTTGCGAGGGCAACGTGGGAACCCCACTGGAATTTGCATTCTTGGAATTTCATAATTGCTATTCTTTTGCTCTTAAATAGGGGTTAGACCCTTTCTCACCTAATTTTGACCCCCTGAATAAGAATATGAAGTCGAATTTTCGAAATAGCAAATGAATTTTGAGATATATGAAATTTAAAATATCAAATATTTCGAGGCACATTTTCAGGCACTTTTCGGGGTTGTTCCAATCAACATCTCTCTCATTGAGTCATTGGAAAAGATTCCAGGTATGCAAAGTTTATGAAACACTTGCTTACAAGGAAACACAGTGTGAGTCAGGAGCTCTCCCAAGAGATTCAATATCGTAATGCAATTGTTGCAAGGTCCTTGGTGTAAATACGAGAAGATCCTGACGCTTTCACCATAGCTTGCACTATTGGAGATGTGTAGTTTGTAAGGGCAGTATGTGATCTTAGTGCCAGCATAAATTTAATGCCTTTTGGGTCTTAAAGATGTTAGGACTAGGATCCCATAGTCCAACGAGCATCCGATTGTTGGTTGTTGACGTCTCGATAAAGAAGGCTGTGGGGATACTCTATGATATGCTCTTCAAAGTTGATTAATTCATATTCCCTATAGACTTTGTAATCCTGAACTACAAGGTTGATTTCAATGTCCCAATCATCTTGGAGAGGCCCTTCTTAGCTATTGGACACACCTTGGTGGACATAGAGAAGGGCCAACTCAAGTTCAGATTGGGAAAAGATGAGGTCGTGTTCAGCGTCTTCCAACATGCAAAAAAAAAAGATGATTTGAGGGTAGTCTCTATTATTGAGAGTGTTGATGATGTAGAGATAAAGGTACCACTTGAGGAGAGACTTGGCATCGACCTTCTGGAAGCTGTATTGATGAATTTCAAGTGTGATGGCATCGCAAAGTATGAGGAGACAATGAAGGCATTAGGGGTATCTTATGTTGTTAGGCGTCAATCCATGTTAGAGTTAGACTTAGCCAATCAAGGGTCACCACCTACAAAACTGTCTATAAAGGAGCCAAGGGTGCTAGAGGTAAAAGCTCTTCCATCCCATTTAACATATGCATTTTTGGGCATCAACAACACTTTTACAGTCATAGCTGTGAGGGACCTGAACAACGAATAGCTGATGCTCTTATAGTGATATTAAGCAGTTCAAGAATTCTATTGGGTGGACGATTATAGATATCTTTCCTGGGGTATGTGCTCACAAAATGAATTGGTCAAGGACTACAAGACGATTAATAAGCACCAAAGGAATCTCAATTACCCTATACAAAAGGTCGTGCACCAGGAAATCATCAAGTGGTTGGACACAGGGGTGATATCTCCACCGATTGTGAATGGGTAAGCCTGATTCAATTTGTTCCAAAAAACGGAGGCATCATAGTGGTCCCAAATTGTAGCAATAAGTTGATTTCTATCTTGCTATCACCGGGGGAAGAGTGTGCATGGATTATAGAAAGCTTAATGCATCAACAAAAAAAAACCACTTCCCTATGTCATTCATGGACAAAATGTTAGACCGATTAGATCGAAAGGGGTGGTATTATTTTTTGGATGGTTACTCAAGCTACAACCAGATCACCATTTCTCCAGAGAACTAGGAAAAGACAAGGTTCACATGCCCTTATGGCATCTTCGCATTCAGGATGCCATTTGGGTTACGTAACGTGCTAGTGACATTTCAAAGATGCATGATGTCCATCTTTTGAGACATGGTGGAGGACACTATTAAGGTCTTTATAGATGTCTTTAGTGTGTTTGGTGACTTATTCCAGGATTTCTTAAATCACTTGCATGTCATGCTTAGACAATGTGAAAAATGTCATCTTGTGCTGAATTAGGAGAAGTATCACATTATGGTAAAGGAGGGAATTGTGTTGGGGTACTGAATCTCCATCAAGAGAATCGAGATTGATAGAGCAAAAGTAGAGGTGATTGAGAAGCTTTCCCAGCCTATCTCTATGAAAGGTGTAAGGAGCTTCCTAGGCTATGCAGGGTTCTGTAGACACTTCATAAAGTATTTTTCTAAAATTGCACATCTATTGTGCAAGCTGTTTGAGAAGGATGGTAAGTTTTTTTTTTTGATGATGCATGCTTGAAAGCCTTTGAAGGATTGAAGCAAAAACTTATTTCGACTCCTATCATTGTAGCTACAGACTAGTTAAAGCCCTTTGA
This sequence comes from Solanum ossicruentum, assembly GCA_025774065.1. NCBI lineage: Eukaryota > Viridiplantae > Streptophyta > Magnoliopsida > Solanales > Solanaceae > Solanum > Solanum ossicruentum. The sequence goes on along the minus strand of JAOTQR010041009.1, from coordinate 41,541 downwards.
AATCATGTATTATGCAAGAAGGGTTGTGCTTGGTATAGTATTGGGATAGTGCTAAGAGAGATATTACATCCCATATACTATGCTAGAAAAGCCCTAAATGCAGCCCCAAAAAGCTACACTATCACTGAATATGAGCTACTTGAGGTGGGCTTTATGTTAGAGAAATTCAGGTCATACCTACTGGGGACCAAAGTCGTGGTGCAGACAAATTACTCCACACTGCAGTATTTGATGGTGAAGAAGGATACAAAATAAAGGTTGATTCTATAGGTACTCTTTCAAGAGTTCAACTTTGATATCATTGATAAAAAAGGGACCGAAAATCAGGTTGCAGATCACCTCTCCAGATTAGAAGATGGGGCCATGGCAAAGTTTGATGATGGATTAGAGATCGATGATTCATTCCCAGATGAGAGAGTGTTGGAAGTATCCCATGACTTGATACCATGGCTTGTAGACTATGCAAACTATTTGGTTAGTGATATTGTGCCACAAGACCTGAATACCATCAACGCCTCAAGTTCGTGTCTAATGTGAGAAAATTCTTTGGGGATGATCCATACTTATTTTATGCATGTTCAGATGAGCTTATTCATTATTGTGTTCCCAAGGTCGAGATGATGAGTATCCTAGAGGCATGCCACTCAGCACTATATGGTGGGCATTATAGTGGAGTTCGGATAGCACATCAGATCTTATAGTGTGGCTACTATTGACCAACCATCCACCTAGATGCTTACAACTATGCTAAAGCATGTGATAGATGTCAGCAAGAAAGTGATATTTTCCGCAAGCACGGGCTCCCTCTAAATGCCATTATGGTGATTGAATTTTTTGATGTATAGGAAATAGACTTCATTGGTCCCTTCGTCAGTTTGCACGGAAACAAATACATCTTGGTTGTGGTGGACTATGTATCAAAATAGGTGGAGGCAGTTGCTCTCCCCAACAATGAAGGCAAAAGTGTCACAACATTTCTGAAAAAGGAATGTCTTCTAAAGGTTTGGCACCCCTACGACAATCTTTAGTGACAGAAACTCTCACTTCTGGAAAGGATTATTCGAGGCCCTACTTGAAAAATATGGGGTAAAGCAATGGGTGGCAACACCTTACTATCCTCAGACAAGTGGGAAAGTGGAGGTATCTAATAGGGAAATCGAGTAGATTCTATCCAACACTGTGAATGCAAACTAGACAGATTGGTTGTGAAAGCTTGACGCCGCATTATGGTCATAACGGACAGCATTAAAGACCCCTATAGGCATGTCTTCCTACCAACTTGTCTTTGGGATAACTTGTCATTTACCCATGGAGCTTGAGCATAAGGCAATATGGGCATTGAAAAAGTTGAATTTAGACTAGAATGATGCGGCAAACCCTTGGTTGAGCTAATTCGATTAGCTTGATGAATTTTGTTTGAGGAAGTATGAGAGCTCAGCCATATACAAATAAAGAAAGAAGCTGCAACATGATCATCGCGTAGAAAATTGCCAATTCACACTAGGAGACTTAATGCTATACACAACTCCAGGCTAAAGTTGTTCCTTGGTAAACTCACGTCCAAATGGTTGGGACCCTTTAGGGTAGCATATGTCTTCGATCATGGGGACACCGAGTTGTAGAAAAGAAATGGTGGGACATTCAAATTGAATGGCCAAATAGTCAAGCCATACCTTGGTAATGTGGAGGAAAAAACAGCAGAAGCATAGACACCTGTTGAAGTTTGAGCACCCAAGTTGTCTATGTCATACCACGATAACAAATTAGGCACTGATTAGGAGGCAAACCAAAGTAGATACTGGCGCTTAGGCACCCATGTATTTTCTTTTTGACCCCTGTGTGCTATTTTGCATTTTGTCGTGTGCCTTGAGGACTATGAACCGCTTTTCAGAAGGAGTGTTGGTAGTTATAGGCCTCAGTGAAGGAGTGTTGGCACATAACTATCCCAAATTTTGAATCCTAGGAGTTTTCTTGCCTGTGTTCTTTTTCCCCATGGATATCTAATTTCTGTTGAACCGATATGTTTAAGATATGTAGGTAGTATTGGTAGCATATAGCACTAATATCTATGGCATATATGTGTTTTTGTGCTTTTGTGTGAAAATTGAAACCCACCAAAATTTTGTTAGTTAGTCTAGATAGCAACAATGCATGTTTAATTGTGTTGACACTACTTGTTTTGATAAGTGGGCATAAAATTGAGATGAAAAGCATGATCTAAGAGTATGTGTTGATAGTGTAAACAGTGTCATGTGGGTGTGAGCGCACTTTGCTAAATTCTTATATTATGTTACAAATCAGAACTTGTCCTATTACTCTGGCTTAGACTGTAGGTTAGTTGGTTAGGAAAGGATCTTAGGTCGTTGTTCATAATAGTCCACTTAACCAAAATAAACCAACCAAATGTGTGAAATATTCCTTGATCCTAATGTTCGAGCCTTACATGTAACTTTTCTTTGTAAAAATCTAAGTTGCCTAGCCTTATTAGATGTAAAATCCTGAAACTGGCCCTTGTCCTTCCTTGAATATTGTGCCCCTTGATTGAGGCAAAAATTCTAAGTTGAGGGTGGCTACCAAAAGTAGCGCTAGTTCCTAGGTTGGATATTGTGCACCTAGACTTAAGCCAAAAGCGTAAGTTGAGGGTGGTTGGTATAAGGGTAAACATAAAATTAGGGGGAAATTTAATGATACGTGAAAAAGGAGAAAATATGTGTACTGGGTCCAAGAAAAATGAGTGATGTCTAAGCAATGAACTAAAAAGAAAAATGCTATGAAAGTACAAGACGAAAAGCTGAAAACGAGAATAAAGCACCTTAAAAAGCTTGAAATAGGAGAAAGGAAGAATGGGGTGAAAAAAAATAGTGTTGGTAGGGCTAAAGTGTAGAAAAATGCAGTGTCAAGAATAGACTTTAGTCACTATGTTTCCAAAAGATCTTACCTACTCCCCTGAGCCGATGTTACAAGCCAGTAAAGTCCTAAAGTGATCCTAGTCCAAGTAGTGGAAAGTCTTAGTCATGAGTACAGGGGCAAGCATATGGTATTGAGCATGGTATTTCAACGTCTTTTGTGAGAGTGAGTGATTTTGCATAGTTCCAAGATTATACCTAAAAATATCATTATGAGAGAGATATAGGACTTCTTTCTATGAAGGCACTTGCATTGCATTATTAACATTAGACTAACTCCGTGATTGTGGGTTGTCGATAATTGCCTTACTTGTCATAGTTGCACTGTCACATGTATTGATCTGTATTGGTTTGCTGGATAGCTATCTGAAGTATTTTTAAAAGTTGTGTGGGTATCTGCATTTGAGTTTGATGTGAAATAAGTCATTAGATTGAGGTTTGTGTGTTACTATGTTGCTTATGTAGATTGAGACTGTGACTTGAGGACAAGTAACAATTTTAATTTGAGAGTGTTGATGTGCTGTCAAAATACAACACTTTTGATGCTTAAAACTTGGAATGTTGTATGCTCTTAATGCAATTTGGTAGATTTGATGTGTTTCATGTGTGTTTTGCTGACTTACATGGTTGACGCAATTTTTGGGCACAATGTGCAAAATTTGCTGAAGCAGAGGAGACCATTTACGAGCATAGAGAATTCTATAGGCTGTAAAGTTGGTTTCATATACAATTCCAATGAAGAGTGATTTTCTGAAGTTAGGTCTACAAATAGGCAGATGAGCCCTAGAAGATTTCATGAGTCGTAGACTTGGTGTCGTACCCTGAGGACCAAAAAGTGGGAAGTTGCTAAAAAGTCATCAAAAGAAACCCCCTACAGGCTGTAGAACATTTTATGGGCAGTAGAAGGGTGTCACAGAAGTCAACCCCTGATTTGAAGCAGCAATCCATGAAATCCCGTATATGGGCCGTAAAACATTATACGACCCATAGAACTGCCTGCAGAGTCTACCGACCCAATTATCCTATTCCATTTTACTTTTGTATTTTAAAAACTATACATAGGTTTTTTAGGTTATTCTTCAGAGGGAATAGTAGGGGGATGTGATAGAACAATAGAAATCTTGAGAGAAACACTTGTAAAACTTTATTTCATCTTTTGATTTTAATCTTGTGATTCTTAGTGAAGAGTTTGGATTTCATGTGCTTAATTCTCTTGTGTAAGTGTTCAATTATGTTGTTCAAATTCATAAGTCTTGCATCTACAGTGATCATGAATAGCTAAATCAACAACTAGGGTTGTGGGAACCATGAAGAACTAGCAAGGTAAAATTGGATAATTCATAATTCTTGAGTACATGCACATATTAATTAATTCTCTTCTGTTTGAATGCTTTCTAATGGTGGCCATCATTAGAACTCGCTCTAGTATTACTAACTGGATCAAGGTACTAATAAATAGGAAAGAGATTAATTAACAGGATTTAATTGATGTTTGTCGTCTAATCAACCAAACTAGACCAAGGAGAGGTTGTACTGGAACAATAGGTAAGGGTTAGTAATGTTACACTGCATGGATGGTCCAAATCATATAATGAAATTTTGCTCTTGCCTAAGCAAAGGATTTGGTGAACTTAACTTACAATGCTGCATGCTATACACTGGAAAAGAATTCGATTATCTGGTAATATTTATTTAGGAAATCATGGGGAACACAACTCCTTAGTTACTCTTCAAACTAATTTAACACTAGTCTTAGTTTAGGATTACTTTTAATAGTTGTTATAAACCGCCCCTTTTAAGAAGATAAGTAGATTAATTATGAAAATTGCCACAAATTCTTATAAGTATACTATATTCCCTGTAGGATTTGACCCTAACCTTGATTAGGTTATATATCTTGACAACGATCGCTTTAGCCTCAAAAAGTATGTGTAGCTTGGGCGACATCAGTGTAATCAAGTGGCCTCATGACAAACATGCATAGATGCAAGAGTCAAGCTCAGTGTACGTACTTGTCCCATGTTCGTAGCCAAACTAACCCTTTTTGGGCCCTCTCGTAGTTTGGCAGTGCCAATACTCAGTTATAAAGCACATACGGCTAACATAGCACTCAATACAATAACTACAGTCCGACACTGCTATATATATATATATATATCAAATATAGGTACACAACCAACTATAAGCAACATAAAGTCAACCACTCAACCCATTCACAGTATACTTTTACACATTTCAACTCAACTATGTAACCATTTCAGCTCAGTCTATGGTGTAGACAAAGCTTACCCTACTTGGCATTTGATGCCTCATACTCCGCACATATCTAGCTAAGTTTTCCCCCCTTGTAGCTTCCCTATGTTGCTTCGCTGCTAAAAACAGATTTCACAGGGTTAACACGGTCACATCTGCTATAAAAACTTGAGAAATAAGTGGAATAAAACCAAAATTACCCAAATGGGAAAAATCGGGGTAATATCCGAAATTCCAAAAAAATCTCAAAAAAATGTTCCCTACGACCACCCGAGTCTTCAGCCAAAAATTCATCCCAAATCAAACCCCAAAATGCCAAAAAAGCCCAAAACTGAAATTAGAAACTTTAATGAGAAAATATTTCTTTTCAAAACTTTCTCAATCAAAATTCTCAAAATTTGGACAATTACAATGAGACATCAGCACACCACAACGTTTCCCTCGGAATATAGACCAATTTAGGCCTGACTCCAAAGCGTAAAGTTTTCACAAATACTGAGAAAGTAATAAGCTAAAACAATGATTTTTCCTCAAAATTTATGACAAATCCAGACTCTGACTCCGACTTCAGCACGATAATCCTTTCCAAAATCCGAGTCATGTAGACTTTTGAACTGCCAAAATTGAAGCTACGGATCACTTTTTATAGCCACTAGAAGTTTACCTCGCTCAAGCCTCACGACTGGGCCTTGTATAGTCTGACCACACAATGTTGCATGGGGGTGTGGGCATGCGAACTCGGCACCTGTGCCATGCCATGTGAACACGTGCATGAGGGTGCAAATGCAAGCATGACACCTATGCTATGTCACGCGAATGCGCAGGTGTGGGCGCGAACGTGGGCCTATGCACTAACTGTTTGCACTAGTAATCCCAAAAACTTCCTCGGGACTCCCAATGTTTGTGTTTGGAAAATAAATAGTGTAACTGTATGGATGTCGACATTCTGAATCTAATTGTGCAGTTGAAATTCCCAACTGAGCATCCTACAGAATAATGAGTACCCCACTTTCTTCCTTCTAATTTAGCTAAAATAACTAAGGGGGTCAAAATGTAATTGGATGACTCCGACAATTGGCGAATGGTCATTTGGTACTATTTTCGACACTTTGGAGAAATTACGCCATCAAATTTCCATTCTAAGAACATTTATCTAGGTTTTTTTTAATAGAAACGCCTTTTTTAGCTTCCGATTGAGTTCATTTTGTATTTTTTGGCACAGAATCAAATCGGAACACTCCATTATCAAACCAACTACCCTCTTAGCACAAATCGACCATTCTGGAACTAATGGAACCATCAGATCCCATTCCTAGGCCGTTTACTAAGGTTTTGATAGAAATCTCATTTTTGCAGCCTTAGCTTCTCGCTAACCTGCAAACTCCATTAATTCTCAACCAAAACCTTCGACAACCATTTCAATGGTCCCAATATACCATAATAGATTTGACGTCACCATATAAAAGGTCAAACCAACAAAAAAGTCACAGAAATACAGAAATGGCCCGAAAGATCATTACACATATGTAACTTATATCAGCGAACACATAACTATAAATAATTACCTAAATATTACTATCTCATATCATTATGTTTATAAATGAGTTAGTTTTCTATTCCTATCGTATGATGTAAATTAATTTTATTCTATTTGACAATAACAATAGACAAAATAATTGAATGTATTTCTCATTCTATATATATAGCTTTTTTCTCTCATTTGGTGTCCTATGTCCGCATTGTAACTTCGACTAAATTAGATTACACACTATAAGACCCATTTTAGGAATAGAGCTCCCAACAAAATTTTCTCCATACTCAGGGTTTGAATGCAAGACCTCTTATTAAGAGTAGAACAGTTTGGCCACTGCACCAAAACTCATGTTGATAATTTTTATTATTCTTGTGTCTAAGGGAAAGAATATCTTAGTTTATCATTGAGTTTCAAATTCATGTCCACCTCCTAGTTACCTTGATATGATTTATGATTAATATTTTCATATTTCAATTACGATATAATTCAAATAATAAAATATTAACTTATCATTTATTTTATTTTATTTGAGACTTTTTGGAAGAGAATGAACATAGTAATTCAAATAACTTTGTTCATATAATTGAGCGCTATTACTTAGTTTCAAAGATTCACAACCTTCGGGTAAGAGCTGTAGAGTTGTATTCTGGAAACTCCTTCAATTTTGAATAAACACGTATATTCTTTTCAAGTGCACATACACACAAGCAAAAATTGATGTAGATTAAAATGCAGAGAGATTATCAGTCGACATGCATATAAATTATGAAATAATATTATAAAGATAGAAAAATATTATTACCTCTAAACTCATCGTTGTATAAGTCTGTTTCTTTGACGTGAATATAAATTTACTCCTTATTAGAGAATATATGTTTTAGTATTATTGTCTAATTGGAATTAATATTGGGTTGTAGAACTTTATGTTTCATTGTTAGTTTGTTTCAATCTTAAATATTGGGTAAATTATTAATAGAAAAGTTTGGCCTTTTCTCATATTTTTTCGTGGTTTTTTTTTTATTTTGGACAGTGTTTAGACCCTTTTATTAAAAAATTTTTTTATTGTTTTTGTTTTGGGACCTTTCTTTCAAAAAAAAAATATTATTATTTTGATTTATTCTTCATCAAGTCTATTTTGTGAAAGTTTTTGTCTATTTTGAAAGTTTTTAAACCTCTTTTCCAGGGATTGTTTTCTAGAGGTTTTTTAAAATTTTTCATTATTATTATTTGAACGTTTGTTTTTTTTACTATTTTCTTTTTTGGATCAAGTCTATTTTAGTTGAAAAAATTCCTTATGTAGGAATTTAACCATAATAAGAAATTTTATCCTTTTAATTCTTTTTATTTTCATTATATTTATTATTATTAAAATAATATAATAATAATTATAAAAAAAAAGATAAAAAGATAATTTTGTCTAAGAAGAATCTTTTAATGAAAGAAAAAAATTTAAATAATATTTTAAACCCTTCAAGTGTAACATATTAGGCCTTCTTTAAATAGAATTGTAGATTTTTATTTTTACAAAAGATAGAATTAATTGAATTAGAAGTGTCTCGTGAACATAGGAATTCAAGCATCACATTGTGTGTTCTCAATCGTTTATAGTTATTCAAGTTAATCATATACTATATGTCCTTTTTTAATTATTATATGCATTCTTCTAGATAAGCTATAAAACTTCTAACATTTTCTACTTAAGGTTGACACATTAATCAAAGAATGTGATCCATTGGAAATGATTAACTTAATTCTTCAATAAGCAAGTTAAATCATGTGACAATTTTTCTTTCAAAATTAGAATTAAAGATGTCTAATTGAAATATTTTTTTAAATACTAAGATATTTAATTAAAACAGACTTAATTCAAATATCTAGATAAAATATTTCAATAAATTTAAAATTTTGGCTATGTTTTAAATCTTATACTCTACTATTTATTTCTAAAAGAGGATTCGTGGTTCATGCATTCTGCATGGGCTCTTCTTTCCCTTTTTTTTTTTATATGAAAATACATGATTCATATTATAATATTTTTTTGGTGGACCATAGCATGTACCTCATATTTTTATCGCGGAGGAGAAAAAATGGGCCAATGAATTAAGGGTGACAAAAATGAGTGGAAATTTAAAAAGAGTGACTCTAGTTTAAAATATTAAGTGTAGGTGACAAATCTCTAATCAAGCTTTAATAATAAGTGACTTTTTTTAAAATAGGTCCTCAAGTTTTTATTTTTATACTTTAACACAAGTGTTTAGGAAAACCTAATTTCTAAAAAGAAATTTAAATAAGCCTTTTTAATTTTCTCATCCATAAAGAATTGAGCTTCTCCAGGTATTCCTTCATTTTCTCATCAATCGGGGCACTCCTCCTCCTCCTCCTTCTTCTTTGTTTTATTATTCTATTGTTGATGTTGATATTGATTGTACATGTAATATCCCATGAAATTACTGAAATATCTCTAGAATGGAATCATACACATAATAGGTCATCCCAAGCTCCAATGAAAAATCTGAAATTGGATTTGCGATCAACTTGAGAAATTGAGTGGTAAAATGACCTCGACCCGAATTTAGAGTAACCTAGTCAAAAAATAATTTTTTCTAATTAATTTTAAGATAGTGAGAGTGCGTGCCAGGGGCGCGGACTCACACTTAAGTTTTTTTAATTTTTGACGTGAAATTGGGAAAACAATTTTTGCAAAAAAACACATGTATGTGCCCTTGGCGTGACGCAGACATGATGTTGCTGGATGGAAATTTTTTTTCATTACATGAAGGGACTTTTGCCTTTCCCCAACCTATCCTAGGTCCCAAAAATATGTTTAAAGGTCGTTTATATCAGATTAAGGGTTTCAAAACTCATTTTTCTTAGAATCTAAACAAGGGTTCTTGAAGGAGAAAAAAAAGAGAGCTTGAGGATTGCTAAGTTCGGGTGCAATTCCTTAAAGAAGTTTTAGAAATTCTTCATCTACGTATGTAAGGCTACCCAAAGTATGAGATTATTCTCACACGTTCCCCCTTTGATTGTAGAAAGTCGATAGTTAAAGGTGGTGGGTTCTGTCTGCAAAATTCTTGAATGTTTTCTGAAAGAATTTTTATATTATGTATACTTTCTTGGATTGATGATCATCATAACTTATATTAATTTTTAAAATGTATTTTTTGATAGATTATATAAACCCTATATGATTACTTGGTTAAAGATTACAAAAATGAACTTAGGGGTTGATGTCTAGAGCCTTGACCATATGTGTGTGGTTGTTTGTTTTAGTTCGGTTTCTAAGTCGAATCTGTTGATGATTGATGCTGATGAGATTGATATCCTTTAAGTCTTAAAGGGGTTGAATTTAATTTTAAAGAATGTTCCTAACTCCTTGAGTCTATAGGGGATAAGATAAGTTGATAAGATTTCCTAACTCCTTGAGTCGCTAGATGCTGAGATGAGTTGATGTTCCTTCTCCAAAAATGACTAAGCAAAGAGAAATTTTGATGTTTGATATCTTATGAGCATGTTGAGTCCTGGGAAAAGTATTGAGCACCGAAATGAGTAAGAGTGAGTCTCGCTTGTACTCATTAACTATGTGGTCAGTGTAGGAGAGGATTAGACCATTAAAAATTGATGTTTCCTCAGTTCAAAAAGACAACTTGATAGATTTTGGATCCACTAATAGACACGTCCTCTACCCCAATAAGGTATTCGATGGATGTGGCAAAGAAATCGCTTTCGTTGTATCATCACTAGTTATTCTCTAGAGCCTTGACCATATGTGTACGCTTGATTGTTGTGATCCGGTTCCTGAGTCGAATGTGATGATGATTGATGTTGATGAGATTGATATCCTTTGTGTCTAAAAGAGGTTAAATTTAATCTTAAAGAATGTTCCTAACTCCTTGAATCGATAGATGATGAAATGAGTTGATAAGATTTCCTAACTCCTTGAGTCGATAGATGATGAGATGAGTTGATAAGATTTCCTAACTCCTTAAGTCATTAGATGCTAGGATGAGTTGATGTTCCCTGTCCAAAAGAGACTAAGTGATGAGAAATCTTGATGTTTGATAGCCTATGAGCATGTTGAGTCCTGGGAGGAGTATTACGCACCGAAATGAGTAATAGTGAGTCCCACTCGTACTCATTAACTATGTGGTCAGTGTAGGAGAGGATTGGACCATGAAAAATGGATGTTTCCTCAATTCAAAAAGAAAACTTGATAGATTTTTAGATCCACTAATAGACACGTCCTCTATCCCTAAAATGTATTTGATGGATGTGGCAAAGACATCACTTTCTTTGTATCGTCATTGGCTCATAGATCATGCTTGACAATTAGAGAAACTCCCAGATAGGTTTCACCTTGATAGTACTCTAATATTGATGTGATGGTATGAGTCTTGATGGATGTTGATTTGATATTGTCCTACTCCTTATCCTGAGCTGAGATGAGTACCTGATGAGTTGATATTATCCCATGTTATTATACTATACTGTTTACTTTTCGCTCATTTATATACCGTACATTTCACGTACTGATGCCATTTGACGCTACATCATGTAGATAGAGGACTTCAGCAGATGATTAGTTGAGGTTCATAAACTTCTAGCTCCAAAGACTTGGCGAATCCTCCCCTATATTCGGAGGATGTCTTTTATTTCACTTTCTTATGTTTTGAGTTATTCCGAGTTTTTGGTAGTCATGGCCGGTCATGGTACCTTCTTAGACTTATAGAAATAGAGGCTTCATAGACATAGGGAGATGATGGATTGATGTTGGGGTCTTTTCTGCTTTCAAAATTAAATTGTCATTATTTTAACTTTTTGTATGGGCAGTGATGATTAGTCTTGTAGCCTATGGCCCTTATTCTTGATGTAGAGATAATGAGTTAGAGCTGCCCACTAGGATTGATTGTTAATTCTAACATCTTTCACTAATTCATTGATTGAACGAATGTGATGAGGCCAGGTTGTTCGCTTGGGGACAAGCAATAGTCTCTAAGTGCCAGTTATGCCTAGGGTACCCTCCTGGGGCATGACAAACTTGGTATCAGAGCACAGAGTACAAGTGTCCTAGGGTATATATGAATTTGTGTCTAGTAGAGTCTTTTGTATGTGATCCACTAATAAACACGTCCTCTACCCCTAAAATGTATTTGATGGATGTGGCAAAGACATCACTTTCTTTATATCGTCATTGGCTCATAGATCATGCTTGACAATTAGAGAAACATTAGGTTTCACTTTGATAGTACTCTAATATTGATGTGATGGTATGAGTCTTGATGGATGTTGATTTGATATTGTCCTACTCCTTATCCTGAGCTGAGATGAGTACCTGATGAGTTGATATTATCCCATGTTATTATACTATACTGTTTACTTTTCGCTCATTTACATACCGTACATTTCACGTACTGACGCCATTTGACGCTACATCATGTAGATAGAGGACTTCAGCAGATAATTCGTTAAGGTTCAGAAACTTCTAGATCCAAAGACTTGGTGAGTCCTCCCCTATATTCGGAGGATGTCTTTTATTTCACTTTCTTATGTTTTGAGTTATTCCGAGTTTATGGTAGTCATGGTACCTTCTTATACTTATAGAAATAGAGGCTCATAGACATAGAGAGATGATGGATTGATGTTGGGGTCTTTTCTGCTTTCAAAATTAAATTGTCATAATTTTAACTTTTTGTATGGGCAGTGATGATTAGTCTTGTAGCCTATGGCCCTTATTCTAGATGTAGAGATAATGAGTTAGAGCTGTCCACTAGGATTGATTGTTAATTCTAACATCTTTCACTAATTCATTAATTGAACGAATGTGATGAGGCCAGGTTGTTCGCTTGGGGACAAGCAATAGTCTCTAAGTGCCAGTTATGCCCAGGGTACCCTCTCGGGGCATGACAAACTTGGTATCAGAGCACAGAGTTCAAGTGTCCTAGGGTATATATGAATTTGTGTCTAGTAGAGTCTTTTGTATGGGTGTGTTGCACATCACACTTTATAAGAAGGAGGCTATAGGACATTAGGAAAAGTTTCCCTTATTTCATATTCTGCTTTGTGCGACAGATTTAAACTCTGTGGAAAACTCTCTTTCAATTCATATGTCACACGTTTACATAATTACGATCATGCTTCCAAGAAGAGCTGATGAAAGAAAGGATGAGATAGTGGGAGTAGTAGCTCATTGAATCTTCTAGTTAAAATTATGTATCCACTAGGTATGTCAAGGGGTGATGAGTCGATCTCCATAAGTTTGATGAAAGAGTCGTAATTATCCTATGATTTTCATGATGAGGAATAGAGGAAGAGTTATTGTTAGAATATGGTAGAGCATGCTCAAACTAGAAGGAAGTTTATGTTGATGTGTTGTGTTATTCATACTATTAAGGGTGAAGTGTATATGTTGTATAGGGAAAAGAGTACTTTCAATGTGATAGATCTAAATTAGGCTTATGAGTTTTAAGTGAGAGTTCATGAGGCTCATCAAGTTATGAGCTTAGTCAGATAAGGAGATACGATTGCATATGTGAGTGGTACTGAGTTGTGAGGAAGGAATGTGTTGATTGAATACTCCCTATGAGATTTCAGTGTGCTTATTTTCCCTAAATATTTTCCTAGTAGTTGTAAGTTGGCATTAAAGAGGTGTGTATAGATGCACATGTTAGAGCTAGACACTAAGTTTGAATTTGGAGTAGTGTTAAAGAGGAGATAGCATCGTGAGAGTGGTAGTCTTAGTTCGAGATTTGCTCTAAGAGGCTTGCCATAGTGTATGTTCGAGATGAAGATATTGATTTGTGAGGAAGTGCTGCTATGGGCAAGGTACAAGTGCCCCTTAGTTAAGACTTGTGAGACGAGAATAGCTCAATAGATAAAAAGAGGTTTGAGATATGTATCCATGATTGTGTAAAGATGTGTGAAGCTTTAAGATATGACTACTATAGGGATCTAGATAGTATATTTGAGTTGTCGGTGTAGAGTAGGATGATGTAGGTAATCTTTATCGTCACGAGTAGCTAAGTTTGGGGCTTATGGATAAATGATGATGAGTTTTGAATGACAATCTAAGTCTTATACAAATAAGTTTATCAGGGCATAGAAATTAGGAGTCAGTAGGTAAAAAGAGGTTAGATTGTAAGAGTTGTGGGAAATGGTTATGTGCGCCATAAGAATAGAAATATAGAGTGATTTCCATAGAGATAGGAAGGAACTAAGAGTGATATCATTGAAAAGAGTCTAAGTGGCTAGTTATATTTATGTGACTATAGCATAACATAAGAGTTTAAGATATTCTTGTGGATAGTGATCTCTTGACCAAATGGAGATGTATTCTTACAGCCTAGTAGAGGAAATTGATTCCCAAATTTAGAGAGAGGACCTTGAGAGCTAAGGGGGAGATGAAAAAGTGGTAAACTAGAGCAGATCTCGAGTCTTCGATAGTGATGGGCTGATCAAGATGAGATATCACCTTTTTCCAATCTCATATGATCTTTACCCTTTAGTTGAAGTGATACTCTATTCGCTTTTGGTGTATGACTATTGTACCTATAACCTCATCCCATGCACATCATGTTGATTCTCATTCATGCTGAGTTTCGAGGATGAGAAGTGATGAATTCATTCATTAATATTGATCTTACCCCATGAATCCAAGAGTTTCAAATTCTATGTTGAATAAGATGTGACCTGAGTTTTACACTACGTATAATTCTGTGAACTCAGAGAGAATTTTGATAGACGAGGGAGATTGTACTTCATTATGAATATCCTTAGATAAGATTTTTCGATTAAATAGTGCCAATGATCTTCATTCCAAGCCCTTTGAGTAATCTAGCTTTCTAGTCTTGATAGAAGTATTGATGACAGTAGACGAGTTATGGGTGATGGGAGATAATGAGTTCTCCTAAATTATGATAAAAGAGTTGAGTTTCTATATTTGTGTTGATGTTCATTTTGAGCCTTTGTGTACTTGAGTATGCAAGTCCTTGATAGTATTTATGCCTAATAATGATGTTAGAATAAAGTCTTAAAGTCTAGACACTCTGTTCAAAGTCTATTCATGAGAATGAGTATTTGAGCAACTGAGTATTTGAGTTCTTGATGATATTTGTGCTTATTTTACATGGAGCGGTAGTAGTTTCAGGTTTCCCTAAAGGGGGAGATGATGAGTTCCTCCAAGTCCAATTAGTGTATGGATAGTAGTAGATTGATGAGGATGAGGATAGAAGATGAGGAGTGAGTGTATCCTTATTATCATATTGGTGTTGAACTTGTGTCATGTAGGGATTGAGATAGGAAGGAGGAGAGAGACAAAACCTTATGATGAGCAGTAAATAGGTAAGAGCATGTTGGTTACTTTGAGTGAGAACTTACTGAATAACAGGGGTAGAAGTGCTATGTATGATTGAAACTTCTGAGTTATAGTTAAAGTGGTTAGAGTGATAGGCTTGAATTCATCGTTGTTGTTATACAAATATCGATGATAGACTAATGAAGACTTCGTAATAAGGGCTCGAGATAGATTAGTGAAGTAGTGAAGAGGACTAGTGATCTTTTAATGAAAGCCTCGTGGAAGTTTAGAGTTGAGTATTGAGGATTAGCTTTGTATGCATATGATCATATTGTGAATAGCACCTTGAGGCTTAGAAGTAGGCTTCAATGGAAGAGGAGGATATGGTTAGGCAGATATTTGAGTAAGATCTTTAAGCTTAAGTTGATGGAGTAGAGTGCCATGCAAGGGAGAACAATTGAGGATAAGAGTTGAGCTCGAAAGTTTCCATAGAGTCTTGCATATCACAATGGTCCCATTCTCGATCAGAATTGATGATTTTCTACTTGAATTGGAATAACTTCTTTTCGAGGTACCTAAACGATTCGAGTTGTTTGAGTTTCGATGTTTCATTCATGCCTGCTAGTGAGGATGTCTAAGGTATAAAAATGAGAGCCTTAGGGGATAGGTTGTAGAATTGTGACTAACTTATGAGGTAGCACAAGGTGAATTTGAGTTAGGCTTCACTTTGGTAAGATTATTCAGCGAGACTTAGTTGATGATGTCCTCTAATGAGTTGAGTTTTCTACTCTTTAGTTGATGTTACTCATGAGTTGGAATATTTGAGTAATTAAGTTCTTGATGTGAATATCCCTGAGTCTGAACAGAGACTATTAATATCGATAAGGAGTCGAGAGTTTGATTGATTTAGTGAGTATTGAGACGTCTTGAATCTACTCGTGCCTTAGTTCTACCTCTACTCATCATTCAAGGATGAATAATCCCAAGGGGGAGATAGCGTAAAACCAAAATGCCCCTAGAATGGAATCATGTACATAATGCGTCTTCCCAAGATCCAACAGAAAATCTGAGACCAAATTTGCGATCAACGCGAGAATTTGAGTGGGAAAATGGCCTCAACCTGATTTTAGAGCAGTCGAGTCAAAAAATATTTTTTTCTAATTAATTTCGAGAAAGTGAGACTGTGCGCCCATGGCGCAACGCGCCAGGGGCGCGGACTCACACTTAAGTTTTTTTATTTTTGACGTGAAATTGGGAAAACAAAATTTTGCGAAAACACATATCCGCACCCCTAGCACGACGCGGACATGATGTTGCAGGATGGAAATTATTTTTTTATTATAGGAAGGGCCTTTTTGTCATTCCCAACATATCCTAAGTCCAAAAAATGTGTTTAAGGTTTGTTTATATTGAATTAAGGGTTTCAACACCCACTTTTCTTAACTTCTATACGAGGGTTCTTGATGGAGAAAAAAGAGAGAGCTTGAGGATTCCTAAGTTTGAGTCCAATTCCTTGAAGAAGCTTTGGTAATTCTTCATACAGGTACTTGAGGCTGCCCAAAACATGAGATTGTTCTCCCATGTGCCCCCTTTGATTGTAGAAAGTTGATCATTGAAGGTGATGGGTTCTTTCGGCAAAATTCTTGAATATTTTCTAAAAACTATTTTATATTACGTATACTTTCTTGGATTGATGATCAACATAGTTTGAGTTATTTGTTTAAATGAATTATTTGATAGATTATATAAACCCTATATGATTACTTGGTTAAAGATTACAAGAATGAACTTAGGGTTTGATGTCTAGAGCCTTGACCAGATGTGTGTGCTTGCTTGTTGTGGTCCGAGTGCTAAGTCAAATGAATTGATGATTGATGCTGATGAGATTAATATCGTTTGAGTCTTAGATATGTTGAATCTAATCTTAAAGAATGTTCCTAACTCCTTGAGTCGATATATGATGAGATAGGTTGATGTTCCTCGTCCAAAAGAGACTAAGTGATGTGAAATCTTGATGTTTGATGGTTTATAAGCATGCCAAAATGAGTACGAGAGTCTCACTCGCAATCAATAACTACGTGTCAAGCTTATGAAAGGATTGGACCGTGAAAAATGTATGTTTCCTTAGTCCCAAAAGAGGACTTGAAAGATTTTTGGATCCACTGATAGAAACGTCCTCTACCCTGACATAGTATTGGACCAATGTGGCAATGACATCACTTTTGTTGTATCATCACTGGCTCATAGGTGATGGTTGTTGATTAGAGAAACTCTAAGATAGGTTTCATCTTGATAGTACTCTGATATTGATTTGATGGTATGAACCTTGATTGATGTTGATGTGATACTGTCCTACTCCTTATCTGAGTTAAGATGAGTACCTGATGAGTTGATGTTATCCCTTGTTATTCTACTATGCTGTTTACTTTTAGCTCATTTACATACCGTATATTCCACATACTGACACCATTTGGTGCTGCATCTTTTCATAATGCAAATTCAGTAGATAAGGACTTCAGCAGTCGATTTGTTAAGGTTTAGAGACTTCTCGCTCCAGACACTTGGTGAGTCATCCCCTACATTCGGAGGATATATTTTATTTCACTTATGTTTTGAGTTATTTTGAGTTTGTGGTAGCCATGGCCTTTCATGGTACCTCTTTAGACTTATAAAGATAGAGGCTTCATGAACATAGAGAAATGATGGATTGATTTTGGGGTCTTTTCTCCTTTCTAAATTAAATTGTCATAATTTTATCTTGTTGTATGGATGGTGATGATTAGTCTTGTGGGAGTTGCCCTCTGGGATTAATTGTTAATTCTAACATCTTTCGCTAATTCATTGATTGAAAGAATCGGATGAGACCAGGTGATTCGCTTGGGGATTACCAATAGTCTCTGAGTGTCAGCTACGCCCAAGGTACCCTCCTGGGGCGTGACAGTGCACCTCACTTTGAATTCTTATTTGAAGAACTAAAAAGCAGAAAATTTCAAATTTTAGACTAAATTTTGTTCGTGTAGCTTTAGAAATTGCTCAAAAGGTAATTTTATTCTTTTGACAAGTTAATAGTATGATTTTATATATATTATTCATCTAAAGATTCAATTTTTATATTATTGTGCTTGCCATTACTATACGATTTTCAGCAATTGTTATAGTTTTTTCAACAATTGTTGTGGCATATATTGAAATAAATACAACAATTGCTCAATTAATTTTAGCAGTTGCAGAATAATTTATTCAACTATTGTTAGTTATTTTAATAATTGCAACAGTAAGCGTCGAAATAAATACAACTGCTAAAATATTTATAGCAGTTGCTGAATTTATTCAACAACTAATAAAATATTTACAGCAGTTGCTGAATTTATTCAACTACTGCTATTGCTATTTTAACAATTCTTTCAACAGGTTCTAAGGTGAATAAAACAATTGTTGAAAATTTTATAATTGCTGAATAAAGTGGAAATAGGCATAACTATTGAATATAGTTCAGCAATTGATACATTTATTTTAGTAATAGCTGAATGAATTACTTTAGTTGTTATATTTTGATACAATTTTTTCTCTTCTTTCACTGTAACACCCCTCATGTGCTTCGGAATGCCCCATAAGGGCATTTTCCAAATACCTCAGAAACCTTGCATGATTTTGAAAATTTGACTTCATATTCTTGCTTAGGGGGCAAAATTGTGTTGGGAAAGGGTAGCCCCCGAATTTTAGAAGACCCATAGAAAAAAATAATTTTTGCAATGGGCACCAGAAAAGTGTGCAGGTGTGCCCAGGTTGCGACGCGTCTGGGGTGCGGCACATTGTTATTTGAAGAAAGAGTCTAGTCTTCGTCGCGCCTAGGGTGCAGACCAGTGTAATTTTTCCCCTATTTTTCTTACTTCGTCCAAGGGTATTTCAGTAATAACCCAATGCCCATGTAAATATGAAATTCTCCATCCTTAGCCATTTTTCAACTCTAGAACTGACAAAGCCCTTTCAATTCTCTCAAGAACATCATCCAATTCCCCCATTCAAATTCAAGAATCTCAAGCACAAGTTTTGGAATTCAAGAACCCATCACAAGTTTCAAGTCTTCCTCAATTCAATTTCAAGAAATTCAAAGTTTAAGATATGTGAGTTTCATTCATGGGTTCCTTCCACCCATGAAGCCAAAGCTTCCCACTTTATCAAATATTATGATTTTAATGTTAGATATTTTATGAGTAAATTCTACTATGTATTATAAACATGATTTGAGATAAGATTCTTCAAGAATTGATAAAGTATGAATGAATATCTATTGAAACTATTTCCATGAATTGATTTATGCTTATTGAGGCTATACATGACATGATTATGAGACTACGAATGATGATGAATTTCTAAGATGGATTTCATGACACCTAAATGAGGGTTTTACTACTATGTTTGGGGGTTGATTTAAATGACTTCAGATTGAATTGATTTTACTCCTTCTTGTCCTATACTCTTAAATTGCATGATTTTAAGCATGTGTATGCATATCCACAATGTTAATTAAGTTTCATGACTATGATGCTTAAGTTGATAAAAGACTATTACATGATTTGCAAGACAAGTATATCTACAGTGATTTATGAGCTCTTAAGCATGTATTAAACCCATCAAAAGGTTCCATGATCTATAAGTGAATTGTTGATCTCTTATTCTATGTTTTGTTCTCATGTGAATTGTGAAACCTACTAGAAGGGGTCATGAACCATGTTGTATACCTCACCCTCTAGTACAAGGCAAATGTCTACATGAAAGGGTCACGAACCATGTTATATATGTCCCCTTCATGTATGACTTATTATTATGCATTACCTAATGTCTACATGAAGGGTCACGAACCATATTTTGTGCCTCATCCTTATGTATGAATAATACCATGTACCATCCACTACCTACTAGAAGGGGTCATGACCCATGCTATATTCCTCACCCTCTAGTACAAAGTATTTGGATGAGCTATTCATATCATTTTATTGTGTTTAAGAAGTTATGCAAGTATGATTATTCTCATGCATGTTTACACCCAATTATTGATTATACATGTCATATTGAGCTTATGTCTATTGGTCATGATTATCCATTTTGATTATTATGCTTATGATTCTTGTTGCATTGCACCCCACATACTTAGCACATTCTAAGCACTAACACATACTCTACGCCTACATGATATCACAATGTAAGGACCAGAGCTCCTATTGATCCTCCTCCTCCACGTGGCTAGTCGAATTGTTGAAGTTATCTTTTAGTGAGTCCTCATATCCGAGGAAAATATCTATCTTCCCTTATGTTTATGTTATCACTTTATCTATATTTTCGGATACTTATGTATATGGGTGATGTCTTGCCTCCCCCCCTCCCCCCATCTATTAGTAGAGGTATTGTTGCATATAAACCTCAGTAATGAACTTGACTCTTTTATGCCTATGCTATGATGAAACCCACTTCCTTTACGATATATTATTATTTGTTGTCTTAATTTGCTTTCGTAACCTATGATGTATGTGAGATATGCTACGAGGCTTGTTTGAGATTCCTTCAGGTTCCCCATTCGCTGTGTCACATCTAGACCCTCATGACCAATCCTAGGGCCTAGACGTGACCGGTGAGTGGGGAACCCAAAGGAACCCCAAACAAGCCTCATAGCATATCATTATATATTTGTAATCGCGGAAGCAATTAGAATGACAATAAGAAATAAATTTAAATAAGGGGAATTAGGACTAAGGATAAACATCCATATCATAAACATCAATAGTCAATAGAGCCAAGCTCATATTATAGATACATAATATATCCAACAATACGTCTACTACATAGATAAGAGCGGGGACCAAGACAAAGAAACCGGGCTCACCCTTATTGTCAATACATAAGTCAAAGAGAGAAAGTCTTAATACATAGCAATAGATCATAAGTAATGTCCCCAGAATGGAGGAATCACTAACAAACTTCATAGAACTCGTACTAGCCATGTGTAGGAGGATGATCAAGTGGTACATCGGTTCCTACATGGTGAAATCATGTAGGCATAGAGTATGCATTAGTACATTTGAATGTACTAAATATGTAGGATGCAATGCAACGAAAGGTAGGTATCATAGGCAAAATGCATAATCATAAGAAATGAATAGCACACTAACAATATGTTATGTATGAATGATGCTTGAAGTATAGATCATAATACGAGTGTAAGGACTGACCATTATAGTGCAAGCCAAGGCCTACCAACCCCTTGGATAGGCGCATGAGGTTCTTCATGAGGTTGATAGAGTACAAACCCCCACAGAGGTTGACAGAGTACAAACCCCCATCAAGGTTGACAGAGTACAAACACCCCATCAAGGTTGATGGGTACTGACCCCCAACAAGGTTACCCGGGCCTACCACCCCCTAAGCTAGACGATCAAGATACCAACCTCTCGATAGGTTACCGGGGCCTATAACCCCCCGACCTAGGCTTGGTCATCCCCAAAACTATATATAGATAGATTTCATCATCATACACATACATTTCTCATCATCATTCCATTATCATTTCATCATCATATAATCATTCAAATCATTAGACTTTCATAGGACCTTCAATTCCTCAAGATACCATAAATAGACATTTTATCAAACACGTAGGGGTGCGTAATGCCAGTATAAAATCATGCAATTCAATAGTAAAATCATGCTAGAAAAATTAGTATAAACCCATCAATAGATACTTGGTAACATCTTTAAACGATATAAATCAAAACCCATCATAAATTCTCACCACAAACCTTAGATTCATATATCCAACCATAGTAAAACAATCACAATTTCATTAACCCAACATAGTGTGCAGTGAGTTTCATAATAAATAAGACCTATGAGTAAATCAACTTTAAATCATATAAATTAGAGTAAAAGGGATGTTGGGTATCATGGGTGAAAGGAATCCATAAAAGAAATGCACATACCTTATCTTTGGACATGAGCTTGATGAAGATTGGAGATGGAGACTTGAAGGTTGAGAGGAAATCCTTAGATCCGGGGAGGGTTTTGACACTTGACTTTAGGAGTAAAATATTTGGCTAAGTGTTTGAATGAGTACTGAGGAATGATTAGAATGATATGAGGGTGAACAATGGTTAAGTATAGGCATTTTCACGTTTGGGAACACTTAGGCCCAAGACTTAAAAGTCTTGGACCGAAGTCAAAACCTGGCAAAATTTAACACTAGTGAGCGCCCTTGGTGCATCGTGCCAGGGGTGCGAAAAGCTTTCTGGAATTTGCATTTTTTGGGAATTTTGAATATTGATACGGTTGCTCGAAAATCGGTGTTGGACCCTTTTTCTCCAAATTTTAATCCCTTGGACAAGAATATGAAGTCAGATTTTTGATATCACACATTGATTTTAAGAAATATGGAAATTACAATTCCGGGCACTTTTGAGGCATATTTTTGGGCACTTTTTGGGGTCGTTTCAATATCTCTCCCTTAGAAACATTCCTTCCCGAATGTCAAAGTAACGTATATGAGATGCACAAACATGAGAATTTCATCCCACATATAGATGCAACGATGCACTTAAACATCATTTCAAAAACTTCATCATAAGTGTAAAATCATTATGAACTCGTTAATTTAAACATGAACATATGCAATAACAGAGGGCTGAACTTAATATTTGAGATCATATAAAGGACTTGGATAAATACCTTAGGATTGAGTGGAGTGGAAAAGGTAAGGATATTGCTTTTGCATGTCCGCTTCGGCCTCCCAAGTAGCACTCCCAACTTGTTGATTCCTCCGAAGGAACTTAACGAAAGCTACCTCTTTGTTTCTCAACCACTTCACTTGACAATCTACAATCTAAATCAGAACATCTTCATATTTCAAATTATCCTCAACCACACCCACAACATCAAGAGGCACAATGGCATTCGATTCACCCACACATTGCCTCAACATGGACACATGTAACACCGGAAGAACCAATTCCATCTCACTAGGCAACCTCAACTCATATGCTATCCTTTCAACCCTCCTCATTACCTCATAAGGACAAACATATCTTGGGCTCAACTTGCCCTTCTTACAAAAATAGACCACGCCCTTCATGGGTGAAACCTTTAGGTAGACCTAATCACCAACTTTGAATTCAAGGTCTCTTCTTCTCACATCGGCATAGGATTTTTGATGACTTTGTGCCGTCTTCAACCTTTACCTAATCATCCTAACCTTCTCAAGAGCCTCCATAACCATATTTGGTCTCAACAAAGCTATCTCACCAACCTCAAACCATCCGACCAGTGATCTACAACGTCTCCCATAGAAAGCCTCAAAAGGAGCTATACCGATACTATAATGGTAGCTATTATTGTAGAAAAACTCAATCAATGGAAGATTATCATCCCAACTACCTTCAAGCTCTAACACACATACGTTAAGCATATCCTCAAGGGTTTGGATGGTCCTCTCTGCTTGGCCATCTGGTTGAGGGTGGAAGGCTGAAAGCTTAACTTTAGTACCAAGACCCCTTTGAAAGGACCTCCAAAAGTGTGGAGTGAATTGTGCCCTACGATCCGATATGATGGAAAAAGGAACCCCATGCAACCACCCCAAGTCATAAAGGTACAACCTTGAATAATCTTTAGCTCTAAATGTGGTCTTAATCGGTAGAAAATGGGCCGATTTTATCATCCTATCAACTACAACCGAAATAGGATCAAATCCCTTTCAATTCTTAGGCAACCCAACCACAAAATCCATAATTATATCTTCCCACTTCCAAGTAAGAACCTCAATTTATTGGGTTAGGCTACCCCCGACCTTTGATGTTCGGCTTTGACTTGTTGATAAGTATGACAACTTGAAATGAATTTTGCAATGTCCTTCTTCATGCCTCCCCAATAATACACATCCCTCAAGTCTCTATACATTTTGGTGGAACCGGGGTGGACAGAATAAGAAGAATTGTGGGCCTCATCAAGGATCTTTTCTATCAAACTATCAACATATGGTACACACGACCTACCTTGGTACCTAAGGGCACCATCTTCCCCTTGGGAGAAAACGTCTACCTTGCCCTCTTTCACCAAGGCCTTCAATTCTAACAAGGAGGGATCAAGATCTTATTTTTCTATCACCTTATCAACCGAAGAAGACTTAGAACCATCAGCAACACACTCCTCTTACCATCCTCTTCCAACCTGACTCCTAATCTTGCTAACCGATGCACTTCCCTAGCCATTACCTTATCACCACCATCAACATGCACTAGGCTACCCATGGACACCCTACTCAAAGCATCTGCCACAACATTTTCCTTACTAGGATGATAATGCACACTCATATCATAGTCCTTAAGAAGTTCTAACCACCTCTGTTGCCTCAAGTTGAGATCCTTTTGAGTGAAGATATATTAGAGGCTCTTTTGATCGGTGAACACATCAATATGCACCTGATACAAGTAGTGAGGCCAAATCTTTAATGCAAACACAACGGTGACTAACTCTAGATCATGGGTAGGGTAGTTCCTTTCATTTACTTTGAGTTGTCTAGAAGCATATGCTATGACCTTACCATTTTACATCAACACACAACCCAAACCAACACGGGATGCATCCCAATACACCACAAATCCCTCAAGCCCATCGGTAGTAACAATATAGGAGCGGACACAAGCTTGCCTTTCAATGTTTGTAAACTCCTTTCACATACATCGGACCACACAAACTTGGCCTTATTTTGAGTCAATTTTGTCATAGAGGAAGCAATAGAAGAAAAATCATTCACAAACCTCTGTAATAACCTGCTAAACCCAAGAAACTCCTAATGTACGACAGGGTTAATGGTCTAGGCCAATTTATAATCACATCGGTCTTCTTTGGATACACCTTAATACCATTCCTCGGCACCATGTGTCCTCGGAAGGCAACCTCCCTCAACCAAAATTCATACTTTTCATATTTAGTGCATAATTTCTCCTCCTTCAATCTCTGTAACACAACCTCAAATGAGCCTTATGCTCCTCCTCGCCACGAGAATAGATCAAAATGTCATCAATGTGAACCACAAAAAAGGAATCAAGGTAGGGTTTACATACCCTATTCATAAGATCCATGAAGATGGTTGGTACATTGGTCAACCCAAAAGACATCACCCATAAACTCATAATGCCCATTTCTAGTCTGGAAGGTCATCTTGGGAATATCATACTCCCTCACTTTCACTTAATGATACACAGACCGAAGATAATCTTATTGAAATGGCTAGCCCCTTGAAATTAGTCAAATAAATCATCAATCATTGGAAGAGGATACCTATTCTTGATGGTGACCCTATTGAGTTGTCAGTAGTCAATACACATCTTAAGGGACCGATCTTTCATTTTCACAAACAACACCGGAGCACCCCAAGGGAATTGGCTAGGTCTAATAAATCCTTCCCTAACAAGTCCGTCAATTGTTTCTTCAACTCCGTCGGGGCCATGCGGTAAAGGAGAAAAGAAATGGGTTGAGTATCGGGAAGGAGATCTATGTCAGAGTCTATTTCCCTTTCGAGATGAACACTTGGAAGGTCATTTGGAAAGACATCTAGAAACTCATTTACAACTAGAACTGACTCTATGGGAAGGACTTTAGACTCCACATCCCTAACACTTATAAAATGGTAAAGACACCTCTAAGAGATCAACTTTCGAGCTTTAATGCAAGAGAGGAATCTACCCTTGAAAAACACATCTTGACTCTCCTACTCAAGGACAGGTTCATTTGGAAAATGGAATTTGACCCTGCAGGTTCTACAATCAATAGAAGCATGGTACACATGCAACCAATCCATTTTAAGAATAACATCAAAATCAACCATGTCTAACTCAACAAGATCACAAGGCAACACTTAATGCAAGATGCAGATAAGACAACTTCTATAAACCTTTCTAGGAATAATAGATACACCAATAGGAGTAGACACTTCGTATGACTCATGCAACAACTCTGGGTCAACATGGAACTTTTGCACAATAAAGGGGGTAATAAAAGAAATAGTGGCTCCCGGATCAATCAATACGTACATATCAAAGTCAAAGATTCTAAACATACAGGTAATAACATCGAGTACTTCATCAACCTCTCGCCTCTCATGCAAAGTATAGAAGTAGTTGTGCCTTGGGACACTATTTTATCGACCACCTCTCCCAAATGGGACCATATAAGCACCTTGTGCACGAATCTCCTTGACCTTGTCACGGTTTCGAGGGAAATCTATTGCCTTATGCCCCATCTCCCAACAACCATAACAAGCAATCGTATTCCTCAAACATAGGCCACCATGACCATTACCACACTTTGGATACACATTAATAGGAGCCACACCCCTTACACCTTGGGCCCTCGGAAGATCATTTGCAACCCTCTTATCAAATGCATGAGTAAGACTTCGGCCTTGGTTAAACCAACCACTCCTTTGGAACTTACCCTTAAATGGGCCCTCTTGGCCTCATGCCCCCTTCTCTTTCTCAATTTCTCCTCTTCTATGTTCAGCATAGGTCATCAAACGTGACAAGTCCATGTCATTATTCAACATGGTGGACTGGCATTCTTCACTAACCAAGTCGGGGACACCCATAACAATTTTGTTCATTCTTGACCTTGAATCGACAATCAAGTTAGGAGCAAATTTTGAAACTTTAGTGAACTTGAGGCCTTACTCCCTCACACTCATGGACCCTTATCTCAAATTCATAAATTCCACCAACTTAGCTTCCCTAAGTTCAAGGGGGAAGAACCGATTAAGTAAGGTCACCTTGAACTCCTCCCAAAGCACCATATAGTTGACCCAATTTTCCTACTTCCATTGCTTGTACCATATTTATGTTATCCCTTTGAGTTTGTAGGCCGCTAACTCTGCCTTATCCTTTAGCCTCACACCCATGATAGATAAAATATTGTAGACCTCATCAATGAACTCTTAGGGGTCCTCACTCACCTTTGACCCATAGAATTTCGGGGGATTCATTCTCATGAAGTCTCTTACCTGAGAGGCTGGTTTAGGAGCATGAGGGACTTGGGCCCCTTGGTTGGCTTAAGTAGCCACCACTTATGCAAGCAAGGTGAGAGCATCCCTAAGCTCTCTATTGGTCGGTTTCTCCTCGGGCGTGCGGGCTCGCCCTCCCCTCATGTTAGGCATGATCTAGCATAACAAAGAACAATTATTAGGGGGAAAGCTTACTTCAACTCAATAGCACGACTTAAAACAAGAAGAAGGGAAACATTTCCTAAAACATCTCATAGCCTCCTACTCATAGTTGTAGTGCACAACACCACCATGAATAAGACTCAAATCAACGCGATGTGTTGGGCTCCAAGGATCTAACAACCTAGTGCTTTAATACCACCTTTGTCATGACCCAAGCCTAAGTCCTAGACGTGACCGGCGAATGGGGAACCTAAACAAGCCTCATAGCAATCATTACACATCCTTGGTTGCGAAAGCAATTAGAATGACAATAAGAGATAAATGTAAACATGGGGAATTGGGACTAAGGATAAACTTCCATATAAGAAACATCAAGAGTCAATAGAGTCAAGCTCATAGCATAGATACATATCATGTCCAACAACACATCTACTACATAGATAAGAGCGAGGGCCAGGACAAAGCAATCGGGCTCACCCTCATAGTCAATACATTAGTCAAAGAGAGAAAGTCTTAATACATAGAAATAGATCATAAGTAACATCCCCTAAATAGAGGACTTACCAACAAGTTTGACAGAAGTCGTATTACCCACGTAGAGAAGGATGATCAAACGGTACACCGGTTCCTACATGGTGACTTCATGTAGGCATAGAGTATGCGTTAGGACGTTTGAATGTACTAAGTATGTAGGATGCAATGCAACGAAAGGTAGGTATCATAGGAAAAATGCATAATCATAAGGAATGAATAACATACTAACAATAAGGCGTGTATAAATCATGCTTGAAGTAAAACCATGCTCATATAAATCATAAAACAAATGTAAGAAGTGACCATTATAGTGCAAGCCAAGGCCTACCACCCCTTGGATAGGTGCATGAGGTACGAACCCCTTCATGAGGTTGATGGAGTACAAACCCCCCATCGAGATTGACGATGTACAAACCCCCCATTAAGGTTGACAGTGTACAAACCCCCCATCAAGGTTGATGGATACCAACCCCCAACAAGGTTACCCGAGCCTACCATCCCTCGAGCTAGGCGACAAAGGTACAAACCCCTCGATAGGTTACCCAGGCCTACAATCCCCTAAGCTAGGCTTGGTCATCCCCAACACTATATAGAGATAATATATATACACACACACGCACACACTCATTTCATCATCATACACATACATTCCTCCTCATCATCATTTTATCATCATATAGTCATTCAACTCATAAGACATGAATAGGATCTTCAATTTTTCAAGATACCATAACGAGAAATTTTATCAAACACTGAGGGGTGTGTAATGTTAGTGTACAACCATGCAATTTATAAGTGAAATCATGCTCAAAAAATCAGTGTAAAGCCATCAATAGATACTTGGTAACACCCTCAAACATTATACGTCAAGACCCTTCATCAATTCTCACCATAGACCTTAGATTTATAGATCTAAACATAGTAAAATAGTCACAATTTCATAAACCTAACATAGTGTGCAGTGAATTTCATAATAAATAAGACCCATGAGTAAATCAATTTTAAATCATACAAATTAGAGTAAAAGAGAGCTTGGGTATCATCGGTGAAAGGAACCCATGAAAGAAATCCACATACCTTACCTTTGGGGATGAACTTGATGAATATTGGAGATGGAGACGTGAAGCTTGAGAGGAAATCCTTAGATCCAGAGAGGGTTTTGACACTTGACTTAAGGAGTAAAATATTTGGCTAAGTGTTTGAAAGAGTATTGGGGAATGTTTAGAATGATATGAGGATAAAAAATGGTTAAGTATAGGCATTTTCACGTTTGGGAACACTTAGGCCCAAGACTTAAAAGTCTTGGACCAAAGTCGAAACTGGGCAAAATTTAACACTCGTTCGCACTTTTGGCGCGTTGCACCAGGGGCGCAGAAAGCTCTTTGGAATTTGCATTTTGGGAGTTTTGAATTTTGATACATTTCTCTAAAATCAAGGTTAGACCCTTTTCCCACAAATTTTAACTCCCTGAACAAGAATATGAAGTCGAATTTTCGATATCACGCATGGATTTTAACTTATATGAATATTACAATTCTAGGCACTTCTGAGGCACATTTTTGGGCACTTTTTAGGGTCATTTCAGTCATGACATTCATGATCAAACTTTTTGTTTTAAATTATAACTCTTTCAGGTACCTTCGACATAATTAATGGGAGACAAAATAACATTAGGGGTTGATTGTCATGCCGGATAGGTTGAGTCAAATAATAGTTGTTTTTTTCGTTGGAAGAAGAAAGAGTTTCCCGAGACGATAGCGATGATTGTGTATCAAAGTATCCCCTATGATGATTTTGCGAATAAAATCATTACTTATTGAGAATTAAATTATGAGTTGAAAGACACTATCATCACTTACATACACAATTATGATAAAAAGTAAAAGATGGCTCCTTATTTTTTTTTTTAAAAAAAAATCAACTTAGTTTGAATACTTATTGGAAGGTGAATCTAGACCTATTTTAAGGGTCTATAAGTTGAAAGATTGGTAGAAAACCATTATTTGCCTGTTGACCAACAAATATTAAATGATTAATATGGTTGGATGAGTATGAATATTCTAGATAAAGAGAGTGAAGGTCAACACACTGGATGAGTATGAATATTCTAGATAAAGAGAGTGAAGGTCAACACATTCTTTCTCCTGAAATTGGTAGTAATACATCGAGGACTACACAATCAACTCAATCTGTCATGCTCAAGGTGATGAAATAACTTTTTACAAAGATATGTCATTTAATAATAAGCAAGAGTTAGATATTGTATTAAAAATTGCTTGTGTGAATAAAGATTTTACATTTAAGAAGGTTATTAATTCACGCTCGGTATATTATGTCAAATGTGAGCATCCTTAATGCAAGTAGTGGCTGAGAGCTGTGAAGCTTGTAAATTCTGATAGATTTTACATAAAAAAGTATGAAAAATGCACACATGTGGCTCAGACATCTTACAATTCATAATCTGCACGCCACAAAAAAGATTATTGGAGCGTACTTTAAAAATAGATATCCTGAGGGTAAATGTCCATCCACAAAAGATTTGAAAAATTCTATCCAAATTGAACTGGGATGCAAGGTTGGTTATTGGAAGGATAGTGAAATTGCAAAGTCTTTAATAAGAGGGACACATGAGCAGGGGTATGGAGTGATTGATATGTATAGTCATATGCTTAGGACATTAAATCTGGGAAGTACGACGCAGTGAAGATTGATGAAAATGGTAGTTTTAAATACTTTTTTGTGGCATATCGAGCTTGGATTCTTGGTTTTGCACATATGAGAAAAGTCATAGCTATTGATGAGACATTTTTGAGGAGTTGATATGATGTGTATTGTTGTCTGTTGTTGCACAAGATCCGGAGAATCATATTTTTCTGGTGAGATTTTGTGTAGTAGACTCCGAATGTGATGCTTCCTACAAATATTTTTCGGGTAATTGAGTAGATTTGTACTTGATAACTCCTGAATTTTGTATAATTTCTTATAGACATCCTAGTATTGGAAAAATGGTCTCAATTGTATTTCCTTCGGTTCATTATGGTAATTGTATGAGGCACCTTGGAGAAAATATTTGAAATAATTATCACAATGCAAGTGTTTTTTTTTATAACTTTTATAAGAAAGCAAAAGCATATAATGTAGATGTGTTCAATGATCATTTCAATCAAATAAGATTTATGGTTCTAGAAGCCGCAACACATCTTGAATGGGTTAAATTTCATCAATAGCGTAGGGAATATTTTTTCGGAAATAGGTGTAACTTATTATTGTTTTTGTTGATAGTTCACAATATTACTAATTTCTGTATTTGTTGGTGTATAAAAAACTCCTATATTTATTTCAGCAAGTACTGAAAAAGATGTGGAAATTGTTGTATTTATTTCAGCAACAACTAAAAATATGCAGCAAATTATTTTATTTATTTCAGCAACTACTGGACATATGCAGTCATTGTTGTATTTGTTGAACAACTACTTAAATAAATTGCAGTAGTTGTTGTACTTTTTCAACAATTACTATAATTATTTCTAAAATAGAAAAATATATTATCTGACTTCTATATGTTACAGGTACAATATTATAACTAAAAACATTGCTGAGTCGATTAACTCAATGTTCTTGATGAAAGACAATAACCCATTACTTTTCTATTTGATGCAATAAATAGGTAATTTGTAGAAAAATTCATGAGAGGCGTATGAAATTCATTAATGCACCAATAATTTTTGTCCCTTCAATAGAAAAAGCATTGCAAATAAAATTGATCTGGGAAACAAGCTTTTTGTTCATCAAATTAGTCACCGATCATGATGCAGTCGTAATGATTAATTTGATAACCAAATCTTGTACTTGCAGAGTCTTTCATGTTGATAAAATACCTTGTTCACATGATATGGCAGCGGTTATATGCCAATATAGTGATGATTATGGGAGATACATTTATGAGTACTCTTCTTCCTATATAAGATAGAGGTGCACCTTATTGCATACATGGAGGAAATTAATCCTTTGCTATATGAAAAAGCTTGGGAAGTTCCTATTGAGATTTTAGAGAAAAAAATATCTCCTCCATTTTTTGAGCCAGTCAAAGTTGAAAGAAGATCAGTGAAAGGCAAAAAGGAATTGGAGAATCATTTCCAACAAAGAAAAATAAATATTCTATATACAAAAGGATTGGTCACAAAAAAACTACTTTCTCCGAGCGAAATGTTTCTTAGAAGAACATTTGATGTTATTGTTATTGTTTTGTGAATACATTTGATCTTATCTTTTTTGGGACCAATTCTTGTTGTTATTTTATGAACGCATGATCTTATCCTTTTGGGTACTAATTATTGTTGTTATTTAAAAAATAATATTTGATTTTATTATTATTGTTGTTATTATTTATTTTTGAACGTGACCATAATTTAATTTCAAGAAATTTCATGCAAATTCAAC
Organism: Solanum ossicruentum; assembly: GCA_025774065.1. Taxonomy (NCBI): domain Eukaryota; kingdom Viridiplantae; phylum Streptophyta; class Magnoliopsida; order Solanales; family Solanaceae; genus Solanum; species Solanum ossicruentum. The sequence goes on along the minus strand of JAOTQR010041009.1, from coordinate 9,385 downwards.
AACTGACTTGCTGTAACAAATTTGAACAATTGTTATAGTAAATTTTAGCAATTATTATGAACACTTCAAATAATTAGCTTCCTTTTCATAGCAAATTCAATTAGCATTATAATTAAATCTTATTTAAAAAACTAGCTTACTTGTTGTAACAAATTTCAGCAATTGGTATGAAAAGTACAACAACTATCTTACTTATTGTAATAAATTTCAGTAACTGCTATGGAAAGTACAACAACTAGCTTAGTTGTAACAAATTTCAGCGGTTACTATAAAAAGTACAGCAACTAACTTACTTAATGTAATAAATTTCAGTAGTTTCTATGAAAAGTACATCAACTAGCTTACTGTTGTAACAAATTTCAGCTGTTGCTATGAAAAGTATAACAATTAGCTTACTTGTTGTAGCAAATTCAACTAAGATTCTTGTTCATTCTTGATCTTATTCTTAAAATATATCAAGAACATCTATTTTATCATTAAGTATCAGTAAAATAATTAATTAAAGATCAATATATTAATTTTAATATGATTACATGTGAAATTGCTTAATTAATAATCTGCTATCCCAAATTAATATCACATTGGATAAGATTGTTATCAAATGTAGTTTCTATGTATGAATTAGACCAAAACCGCTATATTTGTCATTGACTATGAGTGTTACTACCAATTAATGATTAATGTATTCATTATAAGTTGATTACATATAAATTCTTGCTGAATTGATTGTCTAATATCCCAAAATAATATCTCATTGTATAAGATTACTATCCAATCTAGGTTTTGTTCTTAAATTCAATGAATAATACACTTTTTACCTCTAAAATAATTGATATGATCAATTATAATTAGTTAACTTATTTACTTACTGAAATTTTAGCAGTTACTATGAAAAGTATAACAACTAACTTACTTGCGGTGACAAATTTCAGCAATTGCTATGAAAAGTACAACAACTAGCATACTTGTTTTAACAAATTTCAGTACCTTACTTTGTTCTAACAATTTTCAGTAGCTGTTATGAAAAATATAACAACTAGCTTAATTATTGTAACAAATTCAACTAAGATTATTGTCCAATCTAGATTTTATTCATAAAATAGATCAAGACCATCTTGTTTATCATTAAGTATGAGTAATATAGTCAATTAACGATCAATATATTTATTTGAGTTCAATTACATGTGAAATTGCTTAACTAATCGTCTGATATTTCAAATTAATGGCTCATTGGATAAGTTGCTATCAAATGTAGTTTTTATGTATGAATTAGGTCAACACCGCTATATTTGTTAATGAATATGAGTGCTACAATCAATTAATGATTAATTTATTCATTATAAGTTGATTGTCGCATATGAATTTTTATTGAATTGATTATCTAATATCTCAAATTACTATCTCATTATATAAAATTACTATCAAATCTAGATTTTGTTATTAAATTAGATGAATACTACTCTTTTTATCTCTAAAATAATTGATATAATCAATAAATGATCTATTATTTAATTAGTTAGCCTATTTACTTACTGAAATTTCAGTTGTTGCTATGAAAAGTACAACAACTAACTTACTTGTTGTAATAAATTTGAGCAACTGCTATGAAAAGTACAACAACTAGCTTACTTATTGTAACAAATTTCAGCAGTTTCTATGAAAAGTACAACAACCATCTTACTTGTTATAGCAAATTCAACGAAGATTATTGTTCGATCTTAATTTTATTCTTAAAATAGATCAAGGTCATCTTGTTTATCATTAAGTATGAGTAATATAATCAATTAATGATCAATTTGTTAATTATAATTCGGTTCCATGTGAAATTGCTTAATTAACTGCATGATATCTCAAATTAATGTCTCATTTGATAAGATTGCTATCAAATGTAGTTTCTATGTACGAGTGACCAACATCCCTATAACATAAATTAAAGTAGTTTGTATGTACTTGTTATGGCAAATCACAAGAGTTGCTATAAAAAGCACAACAATTGTTATAAAACAAAACATAACAGTTGCTATAAAAAGCACAATAGTTGATATAAAACAAAACATACTTCCAATATTTAGCACAAAACACCTGTAAAACTTCAAAAAAAAAAATAAACAGTACATACTTCCAATATTTAGCACAAAACAATAGAAAAAAACTCCATAAAACAAAACATACTTTCAATATTTAGCACAAAACAATAGAAAAACTCCATAACTTAAACCCAAATCAAAGTCTAACAAAAACATAGAGATTAGACACCACTACTAAAACTCATCCAATTAGATCCTCTTTGAAAATAGAAATCCATAACTTTCAACTTCTTTTTGAATCCAGTCAGCTTACTTCATCTACAAGATTAAAATAAATTAATTTAACTAGTAAAAAGTAAAAATACAATTAATTTAATTAGTAAAGATTGTTAGAATACAATGTTACCTTCACATGCATTATCTTCATATACTAATTCTTTTTCGACGATAGCATCATTTAGCTTTTTCTTTGTCTTTTTCTGAACACTTGATAATGCCTTTGAAAGTTGTCTTTTTTGGCTTCAAATATAATCTAGAGTATATGGATAAGAGATCTTTGATGATGGCCTAATCCCTCTCTTAGTCATCATGGTGACATTAGTTATTTCTAAAGACTCTACCTTAGCGGACATGGCGATGATAGATTTTTTTCTAGAGATTCTATCTTAGCAGTCAAAAGTTCTATCTCTAATGCGCTAAATACTCATTCGTGGATGAGATTCCTTGAGCACAGAGAACATTCTCATCGGTCGGAGGTCTTTCTATTCAAAAATCACCATTGACATCACCGAATCATCATCCTTTTTCGAAAACAACACCTTCATTACCCCTATCAACATTAGAAATAATGTAACACCCCACACCTTACATACTAGCACTATGAAAATGAAACATGACATGGTTTGGTCAAATTAGCGCCAATTTTTAAAAGTGCTTGAATCCTATGTTAATGGGCTATACATGCGTCCAACGCTTAAGAGAGTCGAGTATATACATGTTTTGTGTCAAATTGAGAAGATTATGACCTGAAATGAAGTGAGAAAATTGAGGTGCTTGTAAGACTTAAGAAGCTAGCAGGTGAGTCACCTACTTTCTTAACTTAAATTTGTTAGTTAAACGGAGACGAGGCGCGACGTCGAATTTGTTCAAGTTCGATTATGAATAAAGTCCGTGTTAAGGGTGTAACTTTGGCCCATGTTTTAGTATCATAAATGGACTATACGATTAGTCCAAGAAGGATATTAAAAGGGTCATAATACATCACAAGTTCTTGGATACTTTAGGCCCAACCCAAGTGAAGAAGAAAGCTCAAAATAAGCAGCCCAAGTCCAACCAATTTAGAGCCCCAAAAGGCCTAAATGAAAGGAGAAAGGAGCTGCATCACCTATTTGGTGAAATAAGGATGAGAATGGCTAATTAGGTAGGCCAAATAACACCTTAGAAAGGGTCAACGCAGCTCCCACAAAGTCATTGTTCACTTGAACTCACAAAAAGAACAAATTTGTCTTCAAAGTTCTCTCAACTTTTCTTCACCATGTAAAGCAGCTAAACAACTCTTCTAGGGTTCTAAGAGAAGGCCTACACCTTGAAGTAAGTGGTAAGTAAGTTTACACATGTATTTAATATGGTTAATCATGAAAAAACAAGAAGGATATGCTAGTATGTTTGTACTGGAAAATCTGGACAGATTCTGTTTTGAAAGTTGCTGCACATTTTCCTTTTGTTTTAGTGACTTCTCTATGATTTGTGGGCTGTATTATGAAGAGGATTTGATGTTACTAACATGGTTTTAGTTATAAACATCACCTTAAGGTTGCTTCCCTGATTATGGTTTCATTTAATAAGCGCGTTTTATTGGGTTATCTGAAGCGTCATGTTGATTGGAACTTGCGGGCTGTTATAAATAAGGCTATTAGCCCACATCCTTCATGACTTCTTATGTGATTTTATAAGACTAGTTTAGATCTGTTTATATGTGTAAATGTTGCTAGAACAGTTTGGCTAGATTTGGAATAGGTTTGGAGTTGTCGACATCGAAATGTGGCAAAGGAAGGTAACGTTATGCTGTCCATTTTTAGGTTGTGTCAAATTGTTACGTGTTGTGCTTTTTGGGCTATTGTAATACTGTCAAGAGTCTTAAACAAGATGCATATGACATGTGCATGAGAATGGTTGTTCGAAAATACAGTTATAGGCAAAACAATTGAAGAAACACCTTGACGTCGCTAATTAAATGCTTGCTGCCCATGTGTTATTTTGTTATGTAATTGGGCCGCCAAGGTATATCTATTAGCTATTAATGATAGTTTTATTACATACTATGTTGTAAATAAGTATTTGGAGGAAGGGAATATTATCTCAAGATAGTAGCAAGGTCATACAACGAGGTATGTAAGGCTACTTGATTTCGTATCACTTGGCATGAAGCATAGATTGCTGCTTGGTACATAAAGGCATTTGCTAACTATGACACAACTATTAACTGTGTCTCCATTCTTTGACATGTTCACATGCTTCCATGCATATTCACTTTCAAATATGCATACATGCTTGTATACCATGTTACATGAGTTCTTGTTACTAGATAAAGTTCATGAGTTGTTTCATTTCATACGCATTTCATTATTGGTGTAAGGTACTCTTTTTCATTGTCATATTGTTTTATATGATTATCCACATGTCATATGCTACATATACTGTCCTACAGTTCTAATTTTGTGACCACCAAAAGATTTATCTCAAAGGTAATTGAAAGATACAGTATACAGTTTTTGATAGGTGGTAGCCCGAGGGGTGGAAGTAAAACCTAGCCAGGGATGACTATCACGGGGGGTAGCCCAAGGGGTTAAGGAAGAACCTAGCTAGGCACAAACTCGATACAGTTCACTACTGATCAATTGGTCATTTGTTTTATAGTTGTGCACATATTTTACAGTAAATGTAAAGTAAAATAATGAACATAAAGTACCTGATCCCACAGTATAACTAAAGGTGGTCTCTTATGTTATACCAGTGTATAGTTTCATTTGAGTTGTTCCTTGATATACAATATATTTTACCTTACATACTCAGTACATTATCTCGTAGTGACGTCCCTTATTGGGGACATGCATTTTATGTTGCAGGTACAGGTGCTAGTAGATCTCCCCAGTAGGAGTACAGGACATTCAGCTGTGGTTACCAAGCACCAGGTTGCTTCGGGACTTTGTGTATGTCTAGAGCTTATACGTTTATATTGTACAGTTAATTGAGGGGGGGCCTGTCCTGACCCTTATCAGATGTTTTTCTCTTATCTTGAGGTTTTGTAAACTATGTAACTTAAAGTGTGGTCATGTCTCATACTTTAAATACCGTGGTCCCAACGGCCTAGTCATATGCATTCCCTTTTGGCTTGTTATCACTGTTTATCTTCTTAAAGGTATGTCAAATGTAGCAACCCCTTATAATATATATAGAAAGCGCATAGATACAGGTTGGTTCTCCCAAGCCTTATCGGCAACGGTTGCCCATCCGCCCTAACGGGACTTTGGGGCATGACAGAGAAGGTCATCCTAGGGTGTCTACAAAGCCGTGTATATGTACAGTCTTGTTTATCGATGTGTTGTGCACCATATTTATAAGAAGGAGGCTATGCGGCATTTTTGGAGTTGTTACTTTCTTTCTACTCTTTAGATCATGCCATGAAGTCAAGTGTAATAGGTGCATTATGTCTAATTCCTAAATTGTTTTGTACAACAAGTATGCCATAAACAAGGCAGAATAAAGGTAAAGGGAAAGGAGTAGAAGTGGTGGTTGGTATACCCAACTAGGTGAGACAACAAGATGAGGTTCGAGAGGAGTCTTTGCCACAGATATCTCCGACTCCTCCAATTACTGATGAACACAAGAGTGGAGGAATTCCCCCAAAACCACCTATTGATGCTACCATGCAGGATCTAAGAAATGCGGTCCAACTATTGACCCGTATAGTTGCTGGTCAAGGTCAAAGGCAGGAAGGTCCAGTTATGGGTACAAGTGTTACAAATAGGGCAGCTGGCACAAGGATACATGATTTTCTTAATTTGGACCCTCCATCCTTCACTGGGTCAGATCCCAATGAAGACCCCCAGGATTTTATTGATCAGATTCAGCGTACTTTAGATGTTATGCACATGAGTGGTATAGAAGCTGTCGAGTTAGTGACCTATAGGCTGAAGGGTGTGGCTATATTGTGGTATGAAGCTTGGAAACAATCTAAGGGTATACATGCACCTCCGACTACCTGAAAAGAGTTCAAAGAGGCATTTCTTGACCATTACTTCCATTAGAGATCCGAGAGGCCCTTGCAGATCAGTTCCTGAATCTCCACCAAGGGAATATGAGTGTGAGGGAGTATAGCCTTCAATTTAATTCCCTGGCAAGGTATGCTCCTAATGAAGTTACTACAATGGCAGATAGAGTTCATCGATATGTAGATAGGTTGGACACATATCTGGTTAGAGATTGCACCATTGCTTCCTTGAACAAAGATATGGACATAGAAAGAATGCAGGCATTTGCGCAGAAATTAGATGATCAGAGGCATAGGAGGAGGATACAAGAGTTGTAGAGGGGGCAAGCCAAAAGAGCCAGATCTACAGGGTAGTTTACACCACACCAAAGTGATCTCAGGCCTCAGTTTTCTACTAGGCCGCCTAGGCTATCATCCTCCTACTCTATAGCCAGTGCTCAACCACAACTTCAAGGGTCTAGAAGTAATCTGTTTGGCCAACGGGGTGAAGAGCAGGGTTACCGAACAATGGGTTATTTGGTAGGCCAACCAATGACTCCTAGGAAGCCTTGTAATCAGTTTGGCAGGAGTCATCCAAGTATATGTTGTGTTGCAATAGATGTTTGTTATTGGTGTGGTGCACCTGGGCACATAATAAGAGATTGCCCGAGGAGACGTATGGGTGGTATGACATAATCTACTAGGTCAGCTGTTGCATCATCATCATCAGTTCCTCCAGCAAGTAGGGGTCAGCAAGCACCTATGGGTCGTGGTAGAGGTGTTAGAGGGGTAGCTAGCTCTAGCAGGGTCCATAATTGCACTTCTGCACTGGGGAGTCGACAGAATTTGGAAGCTTCACCTGATACAGGTACATTGTCCATCTTTTCACATAATGTATATGCATTAATTGACCCTAGTTCTACACTATCGTACCTCACTCCACCAGTTGCTGGGAAGCTTAAGAGAACTCCCAAATTATTGAATAAACCATTTGAAGTGTTTACACCAACTGGTGAATCTATTATGGCTAGAAGGGTTTATTATGACTATATAGTAACTTTTGATCGTGGCACATTGGATGACTTAATTGAGCTAGAAAATGGTGGAATTTGATGTTATAATGTGTATGGATTGTTTAGCTTCTTGTTATGCCACTGTGGATTGCCGAACTAAGAAAGTGTACTTCCACTTTCTAAATGAGGCTGTTATTGAGTGGAAAGGCAATGTTGGGGCACCAAAGGGGAAGGTTATCTCTTACCTTAAGGCCAGAAAGATGATATCTAAGGGTTATATATGTCATTTAGTTAGAGTAAGGGATATGAAGGCATAATCGCCAGCTCTTCAGTCAGTTGCAGTAGTAAATTAATTTGTCGATCTATTCCCTGAAGAACTCCCAGGCTTACCTCCTGAACGAGAAATAGATTTTGGTATTGACTTACTTCCAGGCATTCAACTTATTTCTATCCCTCCATATAGAATGGCTCCAGCAGAATTGCGGGAATTAAAAGAGCAGTTGAAAGACTTATTGGATAAGGGTTTTATAAGACCTAATGTGTCCTCTTGGGGTGCACTAGTGTTATTTGTACACAAAAAGGATGGCACTTTGAGAATGTGTATCGACTATCGACAATTGAATAAGGTGAAAATCAAGAATAAATATCCCCTTCCCAGGATTGATGATTTATTTGATCAGTTACAAGGTGTCAAATGCTTTTCAAAAATTAATTTGAGATCAGGTTATCACAAAGTGAGGGTGAAGGAGCAACATATACCCAAGACAACTTTCAGAACACGCTATGGTCACTTTGAATTTCTTGTTATGTCATTTGGGCTAACAAATGCACCAACAGTTTTTATGGATCTGATGAATAGGGTAGTCAAGCCATTCTTGGATGTGTTTGTGATAGTGTTTATAGATGACATTTTGGTATATTCAAGATCAGAATAGGACCACGCAGATCACTTGCGACATGTGTTACAGGTTCTTCATGATCGATAGTTATATGCCAAGGTTTCTAAATGTGAATTTTGGTTAAAATTAGTAGCATTCTTAGGTCACATTGTGTCTGACGAGAGAATAAGGGTTGATTCACAAAAGACAGAAGCTGTGAAAGATTGGCCAAAACTAACAACACCCACGAAAGTTCAGAGCTTCCTAGGCTTGGCAGGTAATTACAGAAGGTTTGTTGAAGGTTTTTCTTATATTTCTACACCTCTAATAAAGCTGACACATAAGGCAACTAAGTTCCAATGGAATGGGGCATGTGAAAGGAGCTTCCAGGAGCTGAAAAATAAGCTAAGTTCTGCACCTGTGCTAGTACTTCCAGAAGGTACTGAGGGGTATGCAGTGTATTGCGATGCTTCATGAGTTGTCTTAGGGTGTGTATTGACACAACATGGTAAGGTAATTGCTTATGCATCCAGACAGCTACAACCACATGAGAAAAACTATCCAATACATGATCTTGAGCTAGCAGTGGTTGTGTTTTCTCTGAAAAATAGGGCGCCACTATTTGTATGGGGTCCACATTGACATATATACTGATCATAAGAGCCTGCAATACATCTTTAATCATAAAGACCTGAACTTAAGACAATAGAGATGGCTAGAGCTAATAAAGGATTACGGCATTGATATACTATACCATCCTGGAAAGGAAAATGTGGTAGCCGATGCTCAGAGTCGTAAGGCAATCATGAATACTAGTGATCAAGCTATGGCAAGACAAGGATTGACTAAGGATGTATGTCAGCTAGCCAATATGGGGGTTCGCCTTCTCAGAACTCCAGAGGAAGGGGTTATTGTACATAATGCTATGGAGTCTTCATTGGTAATAGAGGTGAAACTAAAACAATTCGAGGATCCTATTCTACGACAACTTAAGGAAAAGGTGAGTTAGGGTACAATAACAAGCTTTGACCTTTCACAAAATGGAGTATTTTACTACCAAAATAAATTATGTGTGCCTGATATTAATGGGTTAAGAAAGAGAATAATGGAAGAAGTCCATCATTCCTGATATTCCATCTACCTAGGATCAACTAAGATGTACCATGACCTGAAGGGAATATTTTGGTGGGGAGGCATGAAAAAGGACCTTGCAGAATT
>JAOTQR010040999.1:0-15364 GCA_025774065.1 Solanum ossicruentum | reverse complement strand
TAAAGGTAAAGTAATAAAAAGAACATAAAGTACATGATCCCCCAGTATAACTAAAGGTGGTCTCTTATCCTACACCAATGCATAGTTTCATTTGAGTTGTTACTTCATATACAACAAATTTCCTACCTTACATATTCAGTACATTATCTTGTACTGACATTGCTTACAGGGGACCTGCATTTCATGCTGCAGGTACAGGTGCTAGTAGATCTCTACAGTAGGAGTACAGGATATCCAGCTACTATTACTAAGCTCCAGGTTGCTTCGGAGCTTTGTGTGTCTAGAACTTATAGTTTGTATTGTATAGTTAGTCGAGGCAGGGCCTATTCCGACCAATATCAGATACTTTTCCATATCTAGAGGATTTGTAGACTATGTAAATTAAAGTGTGGTCATGTCCCATACTTTAGACAACGTGGCCCCATTGGCCTAGCCATATGCATTTCCTTTTGGCTTGTTATTACTGTTTACTTTCTTAAAGGCATGTTGAATGTAGAATTCGTTTATAATATGTATAGAAAGCGCATGGATATAGGTTGGTTCTCCCAAGCCTTATCGGCAACGGGTGCTAGTCCACCTATGTGTTAAGTCAGACTGGCACCTGTTGCCGATAAGGCTCAGGAGAACCAATCTGTATCCATGCGCTTTCTATACATATTATAAGAGATTTCTACATTCAATATGTCTTTAAGAAAGTAAACAGTAATAACAAGACAAAAGGAAATACATATGGCTAGGCCATTGGGGCCATATTGTCTAAAGTATAAGACATGACCACACTTTAATTTACATAGTCTACAAAACCTATAGATAAGGAAAAGTATCTGATAAGGGTCGGGACAGTCCCCGCCTCAACTAACTATATAACACAAAATTATAAGTTCTAGACACACAAAGCTCCGAAACAACCTGGAGCTTGGTAACAACACATGGATATCCTGTACTCCAACTAGGGAGATCTTCTAGTACCTGTACCTGCAGCATGAAATGCAGGTCCCCCATAAGGGACGTCAGTATGAGATAATGTACTGAATATATAAGGCAGAAAATATTGTATACGAAGTAACAACTCAAATAAAACTATGCGCTGATGTAGGATAAGAGACCATCTTTAGTTATACTGGGGGATCATGTGTTTTATGTTCTTTTTATTACTTTACCTTTATTGTATAATTTGTGCACAACATGTAATATAAATGACCAGCTGATCAGTGGTAAATCTATATCTGGATCGACCCTGGCTAGGCTTTTCCTTTCACCCCTTGGGCTACCCCCCATGATAGGGTCCACCCTGGCTAGGTGATTCTTCCACCCCTCGAGTTGCCACTCATCAGTAAGCTATATACTTTACCTTTAAATTACCTTTGAGATGTGGAGTTATAGAACTGCAGATGTAGCATATGATATGTAAATAATCATACAGGGCAATACCACGATGAAAAGAGTACATTACATAACTAATAAAATGCATATGAGATGAAACAACTCGTGAACTATATTTAGCAACAAGAACTCATGTAACTTGGCATCCAAGTATGTATACAGATTTGAAGGTGACTATGTATGGGAGCATACGAGCATGTGGAAGAGTTGAGACATGGTTAATAGTTGTATCGGGGTTGGTACGTACCTTTATATGCCAAGGAAGAACATAGATTTCATGCCAAATAATACAAAATCGAGTAGCCTTACATACCTCAATATATGACCTCATTATTACCTCAGAGTAACCTCCTTTTCCCTCAAATATTTATCTACAATAGAGTAGGAAATAATACTGTTATTAGCAGCTAAGAAACACTTCTTGGCCGTCCAATCTAATGTAAAAATAAACTTTGCGCAGCAACGCGTAAGCATCGACCCAATGACGTTATTTCATCCTTTCAACCCCTAAGCATATATGTCTATTGCCCATTCCATATATATGGTGTATACAACCTAGTTAAGGTTCGTAACATGCTGAAAGTAGTCCATAATTCATAGAATGCTCCAACTTCACACTATATGCAATCAAGTAGCACAACTTTATGTCATTTCCCTATATCTCGACGTCAACAATTCAAAACTATCCAAACTTTGACCAAACTATCCTTAACAACTTTATACATAAAAATAGCCTTAAAATAGTCTCAGAACAACACCAAAGTAGTCATGATGGATGTGAGGCAATAGCCTTCCATCCATCAGCCCCCAAGTCCCTATCAAAATCACACTTAAGATAACACGATAAAACTCATTATTAAGTGAAATAAAATCATGGCAGAAACCTTAGATTAATGTCTATAACTTAAACTATGTTAGGAACATCAACTTCTTTTCATAGTTCAGCCTACAAACCACAAAGAAGTCACTAAAAAAAAAGGCAAGTGTGCAGCAACTTTCTAAGCACTGTTGTTTGACCTTTTGTTCACAAGCATAATTATCATATACTTGTTGTTTGTCATGGGATAAGTATAACAAATACATGGATATTTCAACTTACCTTAGCCTTCAATATTCAAGTTTCCTTCAAGAACCCTAGAGGGTTTTATTGGTTTCCTTGTGAAGTGATGTAAAGAGGAAAAAAAATAGTCTTTAGGAAAGCTGAAAATTGTTCCAAAGTGAAATGACCTAAGACTATTTTTAAGCCCTTTTAAAGGGACTCTTTTGACTAACTTTCTCTTGGGATTTTGACCACATATCAACACATATCAGTAAGCTGGTGATGCAGTAGCTTGGGCCTCTCACTTAGGCTTAAATTGGTCTCAAAGCCGATGGGCCTTGGTTGCCCATTTTCCTAATTCCTCTTCACTTAGTTTGGGCCCAATTAGTCAAGTGGGTTGTGATGTACTTGGGCCCTTTGATTATTCATCTTGGGTTGTACGTATTGTCAATTTACGATGGTAAAAGACGGGCTGAAGTTACACACTTAACATGGACTTTATTCATTATCGGACTTGCACAGATTTGGCGTCGGGTCTCGTCTCCGTTTAGCTAGCATATTTAAGCTAAGCATGTAGATGACTCACCTACTTTCCTATGTCCTACAAGCATCTCACTTCTTTCACCTCGTTTAAGGTCGTGATCTCTTCAATTTGACTTAAACTTATTTACACTCGATCCTCTTCAACGTTAGACATATATGTCGCCCTTTAATTTGAGATTCAAGCACTTTTGAAAAATAAGTGGTGCTAATTTGAAAAGCCATATCACATTTCATTTCTATAGTACTAGTACTATAAGATTTGGGGTATTACACTTTCATCGTAAGTATGTAAGCTTGAACCTAGTGATGTCTTGCATGTGCCTATATTTTAAGTCTCATTCCTATATGTATAAAGAGTATTAGAAGTGAATTAGGTTGATAAGAGACCTGTAGTACTTAGTCAAGTTCAAAACCTCCCAATAAATTGAGTTTCTAGTCTTAGATTATACAAGGATCAACTTTAAATGACAATAGCTCTTAGCGTACAGAAAATTAGATGTCCAATGACCTACCAAATGAAAAGTCTTTGAATTACCTTTTCAACGCAACTAATTTCACCTCATTTAAAGTTCAGAGTCAAAAGTTATGATCGTTTTATTGGAGACCGCCAGATGCAGAGTGTACCTACTAAACCTATTATGGGCCATGGATTAAAGTGCGGCCCGTCTACTAACTCGTGGAAAAAAGTCCTGAAAATCCATTTTTTGGTCCCAGATTTTATGGACCAATCTACGGGTCATAGTAACTTCTACGGGCCGTAGATTGGGCTCATGAAACTGATCCAGAGACCTTGAAATTCACCCAAAATTTTACGAAAAGGTCTCTGCGGGCCGTGAAAGCTTTTATGGGCCTTAGATGGGCCTGTAGACAACGTTGACAACTTTTTAAGAAAGGTTATTTTGATCTTTTTTCACCTTTTTAAAGCCTATACTCGAGGTTTTTGCACCTATATAAGCCCCTAAACATAACTATTCAGTCTATTTACAATCAAAACATATTACTTTGGTATCCTTCAACTGATTTATGTTTGTAAAAAAACAAAAAGAGAGAGAGAGAGAGATGAGCCCGACATACATTTTGCTTTCACGTGCTTATTAGAAGCCTTTTTTGCACTCACTACTTTTGCAATTATTTTTGAGAAATTAGTCAAACATATCCATTTTCTAACTTAGAAATATGATAACATTATTATAGTACTTCCTCGGACAATTGTTTGTTTTGACTTGCATTATTTGAGGAGTAGTAAATATAATATCAACTTTAGTACATTATTTTTCTATTATAGTAAATATAATATTTAAAAATATAAATTAAAAATAAGTATAATTGATAAGAAAAATAAATGAAGAAACAAGTAACAAATTATATTTTAATTTTTAAAGCAAATAAATAAATTTGTGTTTTTAAAATAAAACATAAATATTTATGTTGATATAAATCATAGGAATTTAAAAAAAGTTTAAAATGAGAGAGTAATAACTATAAAAAAGGTTTAAACATTCTAAATTATGACTTAAAATATTTAAATCATGTAAGGACTCTCTAAATTTCATCAATGTAACAGAAAATTGAGATTTAAAAAGTATATTATATAAAAATTTGGCAAATACTATAAATTATAATAATTAACAACTTAATTTTCAAAAAATAATATATTAAAAAAATTAGATGACTCTCTAAATTTCACATGTATCACATAAATCAAGACATAATAAATAATATGTTGGTCCCAGACACACGCTCATGTGTTATAGCATACGTGACCAAATAAAAAGCAACACTAATTTAATTTAGCTTAAAGTGCGGTTTGTGAAAAAATTAGTTGTTCTAGCTTTCGTCTTGGATCTAGCAAACCTCCATTCTTAAACTACGGATGATTTGGGGACTTGGATCTAGCAAACTTCCATTCTTTAGTGATAAGCAAGATGTAGGGTTCCCTTGAACCGATAAAAAGAGAGTGAATCAAATTGCTAAAATCCAGTTGAAAGATTCTCCCCATAAACTCCTCGTGAAAGAAAAGAAAAAAGGAAACTATTGCTTCAATTGTTTTTTAGTTGTCTACTATTTTAATAATAAATTTTATTTTTAATTATCATTTTTAACGTATAAAAAGAATAATTACTTTTTTTCATGATTTACCATTATTACTACTATTTATTTCTCGTCTTTTTTAAAATATAATATTGAACATCAATTAATATGAATAGGATAATAAAATATTTATATTAATTATTATTATATTTTAAACAACGTTGCAAAATTCAAAGTGGAAAAGTAAATTGAAAATGAACCGAGGGAAATTATGTACCGCATAGCGGTTGCAATATTTAGAAATTTATTAAGTGTACACTAATTATTGTATAATTGTAGCCTGTGGGCAGTAGTTCAAAATAATTTTTTCCAGTACATACATATGATGGTACAATGGGTATAACTTTGAAATTCACTAATTGGCGGAACACGTTGTTATTAAAAATTTCCTAATATAAGAACCTAATATATTTTGGATCCCTTACGATGGAGAAATATATTTATATAATTCTCATGTATTCTTGATGGAATGAAACTTGTAAAATATACAGTAAATTTATATAAGGTAAATTTTAGTTGATTTTAATGTTTTAAATATGATAATTTTTTCAAATAAGGAAAAAGTGAAGAAGTAAAATCTTATTAAATTTTAAAGTACTAAATATTAGGTGTTCTTATATTTTACAGTGAAATATGTAAATATTTAATAGTTATAACTTCAATGAATTTTAAAGTGTTAAATATTAGGATGATAATTAAGTAATAATTATTTTAGTTTATCTTCTATAAATTTTTAATGAAATACAAAAAATTTGAATCTACATTTCCAATGAATATAGAAAATAGATATGGGTATAGCTATAGATAAGAAGAAACGTAGCAAATTAATTTTTGACTGTCATTAGACAAGTGGAAACTTTAACCATTTTGGTTACTGGATTGCTTAAACCATTTGGCATGAAATTAGATTTACCAATGCTCCATGTGGGTGATTTTCGAAGATTGCGAGATCCGAGCGTAAACTATTGAATTATGCCAAATATTTAAGCTACATTATATTAATCCCTACTTGTTATGTGACTATTCACGATTTATAAATGTAAGCTTTAATTTGTAAGTGTGAGTCCTAATTTTTGTCAACTAATTCTCATATTTATCATTACATCTACTCTTAGTATAATTTCATGACGAATACAGACAGAGATCAAATCTTTAATGATTCCAACTTGGAACTTGTCCATCTATCATTACCAAAGGAAAATTGGTGGGGAAAAAATAGTGTGTGTCAAATAAATGATTTCTGGTTCCTTCCTAAATTTGTACCAAGCACTGTTCGAGTCCTTAATGAATTCAAGCCACTTCCTAGTGATGTAATTTTAGGCTCCTTTCCAAAAACTGGTACGACATGGCTTAAATCTCTTGTCTATTCCATCATAAATCGATCTTCCAAAGAGTCATTAGCAAAGCACAATCCCCACGATCTTGTTCCTACACTTGAGGTGCAAGTCTTTGGAAGAACTGAAGCATCTCCAATACCAACTCATGATAATTCAACAAGGCTCTATTCGACTCATATTCCGTACCAGCTTCTAGGTAACACTTTCCATTCATCCAATTGTCGAGTCATTTACATTACAAGAAATCCTAAAGATACGTTAGTATCAATGTGGCATTTCACAAATAAATGGAAAGATTCTGATCAAGAAGGACCATGGCATCTTGAAGAAGCTATTGAGAAATTTTGTTCTGGAATATTTCCTGCTGGACCTTACTATGATCATGTTATGGGATTCAAAAAGGCAAGCCTAGAGAAACCTAAAAATGTATTTTTTATAACTTATGAGGAGCTAATGAAAGATACAAGAATTAATGTTAAGAGATTGGCTGAGTTTCTAGGGTGCCCCTTCAAGAAAGAGGAAGAAGTAGATGAAATAGTCAAGAATTGCAGCTTTGATATCCTAGGTAACTTTGAGGTGAACAAATCTGAGCATTTTCCTTGTTGGTTCCAAGTTCCCTACAATTCTTTCTTTAGACAAGGTGTTGTTGGGGATCATAAAAACTATCTGGATGCTAAGGCCATTGAACGTATTGATGCATTAACAAGAGATAAATTTCATGGAGCTGGTTTCATATATGGCATTTAGTATTTTCTATTTTTGTATTCCATGGGGGCTAATTGTACGGAGTAATTCCTCTTGGTAGTCATTTTTTCCATAATAAAAAATTTATTACCTTGATTTCATTCAAAGCCGCTAAGTAGTATTGCAGTAATATTTAATCAAACTTGTTAATAATAAAAAGTGATATGCTATTTGGCCACAAACATTAATAGCCCTTTCTTTTAAGAATAAAATTAAATTTTTCTAAAAATAAAGTTATTATTAGGAATGCATTTATTATTTTGACACGAAGCAGTCAATGAGCTCACCTGTATTTCAATTCTTTATTTTTTATTTATTTTTTTAATCACTTTATTTCTTCTTCTTAACATACTATTATTTGTTTTCTTTTTCTAATAAATGATGATATCTTAAACACTAAAATTGATAAAATTTACCATATAAAAATGAAACTAAGAAATAAATTAATTTATATTTTTGAATAGCTTCATTATTATAAAAATATTATTTCAAATATAACTTGCATAAATAGCATAGTGTAAAAAGAAAATCACATCATATCCTTGCTCTTTTCTAACTTACAATTTTTTTTCTAAATATGAGCCATCCAATTACATCCCAATATGCTATTACGATTAAACAGAAAACAAAACATAAACATTAATACCCACAAAACACATAAATCACGTTGATGTCAATCTCTCCCAAGTCATAACAATTCCAAACAATTCAAGTTTAAATTTTTTCTCTCATATCTCTCTCAAATCATCCTAAATTAAAAAATAATTAGCAGATCTTGTGATGCCATAATGGATGCCATTGGTCATAAAACAGGCAACCTTATTTTCGCTAACGTTGAACAAGTGATAATTTTTTCATACCTTTTTTTTTTCTAATAAATTTGAGATTTTCTTTAGACTGAATTTGATATTTTTTTCTTACTAAAATTTGAGGTTTTTGCTTCAACTTTGATATGAGGGGTACTAAATTTTGGATTAAATTTTGTGGGTTTTTTCATAGAATGCTAAACTTTTCATCTTAACGTATGGTGTGATCATGAGACAACTACTTAGCTTGCCTATCTGAAGAGGTTGGTGTCATGCCTTGAAATGGTACCCTAGAGTGGCTAGCATTTAGAATTTTTTTTTGGTTCCTAAACAAACCACTTGGTGTCATAAAATAAGTTGAGTTGAAATTGAAAAATGTCCGATTGAACCCAATTTAATCCAATTGAAAAATATTAAAATGAGTTGAAATAGAAATTGGATTGGGTTATGGCCCATCCAAATTTACTTCGGCTCAAATGTGTTAGGTTCAATGGGCTAAAATTCGAGTGGGATCATGACACGCTCAATCCGAATAATTTTAACATATTATTATTTATTTTTATAATCGGAATTTGAATTTCAACTCAAGAAAATAAAAATAAGAAGTTACAAATAGATAGATACATTATTACAAATATAAAATAGATAGAAAATATGCATTACATCAATGCAAGTAGAGAGCCATAAATTGGGTTGAAATCGGAGATTAAATTAGGTTCAATTGGAAATTCTTTCAAATTGGTTTACGGCTTGAATGAGTTGAGATTGAACCTAATTTAAATTATCTTGAGCCCAACCCATAAAATTTTGGGCAGGTTACCTATATTTCGGCTCCTTTTGACATCCTTACATTCAACTGTAGGAAGACTATAAAATTGGTAATATAACTCAACAAATCTAACTTAAACGATAAGGGCTAAAGGCTAACGGTCTGACTCCAATTCTACATCAAGAGAATAGTCTAGAAGGTGTTTTAAGAGATAGAGATCTCAACATTCAATCAATCACTGTTTAGTCTATGAAACTTCTATCATTACTATCCAGATGGTGCCCATGAAAGGTTTATGGTTTCCCCTAATCAAAATAAAATACTAAGTCAAAATGCTAAAATGATATCCTTATCTGAATGCAGGGGAGGACTCACAATCAGCTAAATGTAAATAGATCTTCAATAAAATGCCTATTGATGATCTCTAGTACCTGCATCTGAATCATGAAAAGGTGCAAACCCAAATAGACGGCAGTGCATGGAATGTACGAGTATGTAAAATGAAAGAGTGAAACATATATCAAGGTAGAATTGAACATCAACAACGCAAATACTTAAATAAAGATTAAAAAACTCAATCAAAATGTTATAAGTCTAATGAAAGATTAAGGTTTAGATAGAGACCAATCATATAATTCAATACAATAATTTAGAATGCTATATAGACCCATCTGGAAGTTTCTCTTTTCCTACTGCAATGACTTCGAAGGTCATTTCTGGTATTTTGACTAAATTATTATTTTGCATTTCTCAAAAGTTTCCTTAGATCATTTTTGGGTAAGTCCAAAAGTTGAATTTTGAAAATATTATAAAGAGTGGAGGTTTTCCAAAAGAAAGGATTTTAAAAGGCTTCAAGTTGAAGATTTCGAGTTTTGTGATCATTTCGAGTTTCAAGTATCAAAATTTGATTCTGATTACTCCATTAATTTCAAAATGCAGAATCTAGTTTAGATGAACTTGCAGAACTGAATTTGGAGTTAAAACGGAGATTTTAGGCCAAAGTTACATTTTTAGTTCATTTTGGATCATAGGTTTGACTTTGGTCAACATTCAGGGTTCGGGAGCTTGTATTGAATTTCCATTAGTTCCAATGGTTTTGGGTGGCGAAACTAACACTAGAAATGCCTTCTTGTAATTTTTAGAGGTTCTATGAATATTTTGAGTTTTTAGGTCCGAAACTAGTTAAATGATCGTTCTCAGGTTCGAGACTACTGAAGTTCCGGATTCGAATTTTGACAGTTCTATTGAGCATGGATCGTCATTTCTAGTAGGATTCTACATTTGATCTATGTTCATGAGGTTCCAAATGAATTTTCAAAGGTCTAGTTCTTGGTTTTGCTGTGTCGTGGGTTGTTGGTTTTTGCTGTTTCTGGTGCATCTGGCACCAATACTACGCATTCGCGCCTCTTGGGTCATGTTCATGGAGATCCGACAGTTAGACCTTGAAATTTGTGGGGTGACTGTTGCATTCACAGAGGGTTAACCCTCTTTGGTCTCTGCATTCGCGGAATGCTTTTGATGCTTGAACAGTGTCTTTCTTTAAAACACGATTTTCACTCATTTTTTCACCATTTTTTACATTTCAAGCTTCATTCTAAGAGGAAAATTTTGTGGTTTTGAAGGCAAATTGATTAGATAACTATTTTCTAATCTATTTTAAATATCTTCATTGATTAACTTGAGTTTTAACTTCTAAATTTTGGGATTTAATGGTGGAATTTGTGAATTTTCGTACTTGAGTTTCCTAAACTTGAATCGTTGATTTCTCCTTCATCTTAGCTCAGTTTTTAAAACCATTTAAACCCTTGAATTGCTTGTTACGTGTAGAACACTTTCATCCATAAATTTTCAATTTCTTGATACAGTTTTCAGCATGGGATTTTTTTTTAATCATTTTACCCTTTCTCTCCAATTAATTGATTATAGTATCATTAGATTCGTTATGTGATTGTGTTGCTATATTTGAATAGATTGTGGTGATTTGGAGTATTATAAGAGAGGGAAAACAGTGATTCCTTCTTGATTTCGAGACTTTATTTGAGGTGAGTGAACTTCTAACCTTTTGTTAAGTATAAATGAACCTTGTATACTCCTATGTATATAGAATTATGTTTTTGGGGGTTAAATTGTGCCATTCGAGGCTTCATGGTGATTTTTTCTATTGAATACTTGTTCATATAGATATATATTGAGGTGTAATTTAATTTTGAATTCGTAATTTATGTGATCTTGTGACTAGAGAGATAGTGCTTACATTGTGATATGATGATATTAAGATAATGATGATAATAAAACACTGTTGATATTGAGATATTGTTGATAATGTGACACTATTTATATTGAGACATTGACGATATTGAGACACTAATGACATTGTGATGTTGATGGCATTGAGATAATGATATCATTTTGATTGATGATATTATGTTATAATTATGATCATGTACCTTGCATCTATTATTGTTTGTGCATTTGATACTTGTGATGGCTACAACCAAGTTGTGAGTAAGGTAACAAGTGGATTGGTGGCCGAGGTCTCTACAGATCAAGCTGAGGTAATATGTTGGAGTCAAGGTCTTTTCAAGATAGGTTCGAGGTCTTTTTCGAATGGGTGACCATTAGACGAGGTTTTTACCAGTGGTGTTCACGAATACATGGTGTATGTGAGACCCCCTGAGGTATATATATGTCCACGGATGTGTATTGTAAGGCAGATATGCATCATGATTATTTGACATTGCATTCCATTGTATATATCTCATGGCATCAACTTCATCTCATATCATATCCATTTGATATAGTTGTATATTATTTATGAGATTGTGTACTTATTGTATCCATGATCTTGATGTATGTGTGGATCTATCTATATATTGGTGTGTTGAGATACTATGCTAGAAGATGAGTATGTCTATATTACTATGATCTGTATTTTATATTGTGCTGAGACTTTTTCTGACTATAGGGTTGTAGTTTTGTGGTTTGTGGTTGGAATTTAAGGAGTTACTTGTGTTCTTCATTACACTACCTTAGTTCCAATTGCTGAGTACCTCACTGTTTGGTACACATCCCTTGTTACATTTTTATATGTTGGGAGCCTGGTCCATCTTGCTAGACTTACTTCTTTTTTGGATCGAGCTTTTAGGTTTCTTGTGAGGTAGCTGTTCATGTCTTCAGTAGGCCTTGAGGATTCCTGTCACGACCAGGACCAAGGATCAAGGATGACATGACGAATGGGAACCCAGAAGTTCCCAAACAAGCCTCAAGTATCCAAATTCACATCATCGGTTTGGAAGTGCATTCAAAAGTAAACACATAGGTCTAGAGGACAAGAAAGTAAGACTCACTCTATGGGGTTAATTTAGACATAGGATCTTTCACATCATACCATGAATCAATTCATAGAGCTCATAGCCAAACTCATAACAATATTCGATAGATAACAAAACTATAACACTTAGTATATAATGTAAAGGAGTTTACAAGATATCCAACAATGCCTCTAAACGTAAGATAGGTCGGGGGAAAAGATATGTCCTGGACTCACCCTCAAAGTACATAAAAGAGATAAAAGGCAACATAGGTAGAAGGATAGTGGATTATCCTTGGAGGATAGGACTCACCACCACTAGCAAAGCTTGAGATCCGAGCTAAACGTCGTACAGTGGATAGATAGGCTCCTCTGTCCCTACATGGTGATATCATGTAGGCAAAAACATGTGTTAGTACATTTTAATGTACTCAGTATGCAGGATGCAATGCATATATCTTACCAAAACCTGCATAGGATGTTAGATGACAAAGGCACATACTATAGAAAGAGTTATATAAGGAATATAGTATAACAAGATGCCATGAAATTCATGATGCATAAAGTGCAAATGATGCTCATATATAGTGGGGATGTGACCTCAATCGATATAAGTAAGATCAAGAGAGCTATTACTTGGAATCCCAATAAAATCCCCTCATCGGTAAAGAGGTGCTCTACTTGCCAAAGGTAAACCATACTTCCCCTTACAGGAACGACACCTACTTCGTATGAAGTAACCTTCTCTATATGAAAACCACCCATTTTAGATCGGATTTTCACATATAGCATATCACATCATATCATATCATGTCTTCTCCTTACGGGAACAACATCTATTTCGGAGGAAAATTTCCTTACGGGAACAACACCCATTTTGTAAAGGGACCTATGCTAGGCACATTGTTCAAGGAAAGGGAGAGAGCCCTTGGTAATAACCCTAATGCCCCAATCCATCAGTGCAAAGTTGTCATCCCACTAGGATATATATACATATCGATATACATGCTTTCAAAGAGGCAATAGTCATTTTTCAAATCATTTGAATGCATCTATAGGCTTAGAAACCAAACACCATTCATAATAATTCATACTTAGTCTCAAATGCCAAAACATACTTCATAGTCATAATACTCATGCATAGGAATAGCCCATTCATATACAAGATGGTGCAAGAACCCAAAATGCTCAAAAAGCCATAATTATTAACATTTAGGTGATCAAATTCTTGTCATAACCAATATCTTATCAAAATCATATCATAAAACATTATTGGGCTTAACCCACTTCATAATTTCCATGAATATCTCATGTCCATGAATGTATATGTCATGAATGATGTGAGGATATCACGGGTAATAGTGATTCTATCTAAAATGAACACTATAATATTAAATTCAAGTGAAACATAACTAAATCCATATTTAAAATTATAATATTATCACTATGCATAAATATGCCTTGAAAAGGGACTTGCATATTCATAATCTCTGAAATTCAATGTAATTCATGATATTGTAGTTTAAATCAAGTTAAAATCATCAAACAAATGCAACCCATGCATTACTTGAATTTAATAAGCAAGACAATTGAAAACCCAACTTTAAAGTGAGTAAAATTCATGAAAAGTGCTGGAAAAGTTTTGGGTCTCTTTGGGTAAAAGGAACCAAAGATCAAAACCACATACCTAGACCCAATGAAGAAATCCCAAGGGAAATTTGAAAAAGAATTGTGTTAGCCTTGAACCCCAAGCTTGAATTCCCACAAGTGTTCTTGAGAGTAGTTTTCAGTGATTTTAGAATGAGAGAATGAATTGAATAATTTGAATAGGGTTTTAGGTCATTAGAAACTCTTAAGATAGCATAGGAAGTCCCAAAAAGTCATTAGAATAAATTAAATTTACGAAAATATCGTTAATAAATCGGATAGAAAAATTGTCTATCATCACTTCAACGGCGGGTTCACGGGCCGTGGGGCACTACACGGTCTGTGTGCAGTTCCCGTGAACCAACACTTAGACAAAAAATCATTTGACCGAAGTCCGAAACCATCACCCAACACTTCGAAAAATTTTGGTGAAAAATCGAGCCATATGCATGGGCCATACAAATCGTGTGAAGCTACACGGGTCGTGTAGGTGCCCGTATTCCTACACTTGGAAAAGTTCACTAAAAATTTATGAGACGGTTATTCGATACTTAGAAAAATTTTCAATCCGAAAGCCATATGGTTGGCCATATGGCCCATGTGATGGTGCACGAGTCATGTGAGTGGTTGTGTCCATTCACTTAGCCGCAAATGGTAGGGTTTGAAGCTCAAGCCAGCAAATGACTCCTCCTCAAGGTCCATGAAATGTCACACAGCCTATGTGGGGTGCCAGTGTGGCACGTCTTAGCTTGTAATGTCACGACCCAATCCCAGGGGTCGGGATTAGTGCCGATTGGGCACTCAAACAACACCAAACCAGATTTACAGTCATATAAGCTAAGGAATTTATAGAAATTTTGATAGAGTTTCTTCTGTTTTACTGACTAACCACACCTGCAACACAGTAATCCCAGCAGATCACAAATATCTATAGGCATATATACATATATATAGGCGGGCCAACAAGGTCACCGCTGTGGTAGAACCGCCCAACAAAAGTACCATACATACATACTCATATCACATGTAATATCCCACACCCACATGTATCCACAGACCTCTAAACATACGAACTGAATCATAGGACGGGACAGGGCCTCGTCATACTCTCGAGTATACATAAATGCAAAATATAGAAAATAAGGGTACAGGTAAATACCAAAAGTCTGCTCCGGAGGCAAAGTGAGCACTTCAATGGTAGACAGAGATCCTAAGAAGATGACCCTCTAACCTGTACGTCGGTACCTGCAGGCATGAACGCAGCCCCCGAAGGAAGGGGTCAGTACGAAATACGTACCGAATATGTAAAACGGAAAGTAAGAAATATAAATGAGAGAAATAAGCCAACTAAAAATTATATGAGTTAAACCTGTATGCAAACATCAAAATAATTCTTTATTTAAAATATCAAAATCATGCATCTCGGACAGGCGACCTCCAAACTCGCGCCATACAACAGCATAACACCAGAAGTTTCAAAATCTCTGAAATCTCCAACACAAGTCACAACTGTAGCCTAGGTGAGCCGAGGCGAAAAGGCCACGCGCCCACAACATAGAATAGGTGAATCGAGGCGAAAAGGCCATGCGTCCACACGTAGGATAGGTGAACCGAGGCAAAAAGGCCACGCGTCCACACGTCCTGGTGCCAACATATCCCAAGCCCAGCTCCTTATGTCTCCAAACTAAGCAAGCC
>JAOTQR010040968.1:3295-15364 GCA_025774065.1 Solanum ossicruentum | reverse complement strand
CATAGAGTATGCATTAGCACGTTTGAATGTACGAAGTATGTAGGATGCAATGCAACAATAAGTAGGCATCATAACCAAAATGTATAATATTAAGCAAAAGACATAATATAACAATATGGCATGTATGTTCATTGCTTAAGTAAAACATGGTTAAGTAAATCATGCTCATATAGGATATTATATGTGAAAAAGAGACCAAGCTAGCTATTCAAGGTATAAACCCCTTGGTGGTTGTGTGGTATAAATCCCTCACATGGTTGATAGTAATCACACCTTACTAGCACGGTGACTAAGTATAAACCCCTCGCATGGTTGATGAGTATAAATCCATAACATGGTTACCCGAGCTCTTGTCCTCCCGGATCGGGTATGGTCTAATGAAACACTTTATATAGAGTATATCATATATGTAAGCTCATTTCATCATCATATAGTCAATCATATCATATCTCATGCTTTGGACATTCATTTCCACAAGAAATCCTAGCCAGACATTTTATCTAATACTTGGACGGTATGCAATGGAGGTAAAAAAACTAAGCAATTTAGAGATAAAATCATGCAAGAAAATTTGTTGTAAAACTATCAATCAACACCTTGCAACACCCGCAAGACATTCACATCAAAACCCCTCATCAAATCTAATATCAGATCCAACATTCATAGCTCAAAACAAGCTAAAAACAACCATACTTTCATGAGCATAAATCACTGTGCAGTAAATTTCTCAATATACAAGACCCACATGTATAATCAACTTTAAATCATATAATATTAGTAAAAAAGAGGCTTAGGCACCATGGGTAAAATGACACAATTGTTCAACAGCACATACCTGAACTTTGGAGAACCCTTGAAGAAGATTGGAAATGGAGACTTGAAGCTTGAATGAGATCCTTGATGAAATCCTTAAGATTGGTCTTGAGTTTGGGACTTGAATTTAAGGTGAAATATGTGTATAAGTTTTTGAGTGAGTATTAGGGAATATTTAGGATGATATGAGGGTGAATTAAGGCTAAGTATAGGCATTTTCAAGTGTGGAAACCGTTAGGCCCAAGACTTAAAAGTATTGGACCAAAAAAATTAAAATAGGCACCAAAAATAACAGGGTTGCGTCGTGGAAGTAAGGCGGATTTGTCTCCGAAAATTGCATTTTCTTCACAAATGAGTTCTACAAAAATGAGCATAAATCCTTTATCCGAACTTGGAATAAGGTGAAAACAAGTATGTTGGAAAGATAATTCAAAGAGATTTAAGGCCACTCAATTTTTTATGTTCTAAGAGATATGCCCCTTCAAAGTTGACCCTCCTAAATAGCATTTCTGTGTGATTTTTGGTTTTTGATACGGTTGTTCTAAAATTCAGGTTAGATCCATGTTCCACTCAATTTGACCCCCTAAACAAGCATATGAAGTTAAACTTTCAAAATAACAGATATATGAAAATTACGATTCTGGCACTTTCGAGGCATATTTTCGGGCACATTTTTAGGTCATTTCATCTGAGTAACCCACAAACTCTTTTGAATGAATTGAACTTTCAGTATGTTAGACTAGATGATGTCATTCTTAAGGGTAAGTCATCATTTAATTGAGTTTGTATCCTTGGTAACAACATGAAGGTAGCTATGGATGATTAAGCATGTAATGATGTTTGAAATATGGATTGGAGTGTGATTTTTCCTTCGTACTAGTGCAATTTGATCAACTTGTGATTGAGAGGGTGTTGGTGTTGCAAGTCAATTTCGGTGATGGTCATTTTGATAAGGTTTGTGATTGTTTTCAATCTTTTCTACTAGGTAATATAGGAAGTTAATGCATGAAGAAAATTAATTCGGTCATTTTGGTAGATTTCTATTATGGATTTCAGACCACATTGTTCATAGGGCTCTCTTATCTCTTCCTTCTCTGAACTCTGGTTATGGAAGAAAGAATTGAGAAGAAGGTATCAGCAATAACTAGTTTTATTTTGGGGTAGCTCACAATGTTCATATAGATCTATTATGTGCCTCTACATCTAGCATCAAAGTGGACTCACCAATGTTCCAAAGTGTTACATATTGCATTTTCTTGACTAACATCTTAGGACTGAGCTCTGTAACTTTTGGCGATGGTATTCTTCATATCTAAATCAATTCAGTGGAATGCCAAATTTGTATCAACATCACCAGAAGTAGCAAAGATTAAAAATCTAAAATTTGCAAGAAAAAACGACGATGGTCTATTTGACCACCAAATCAGATTGGCGAATCGCCAAAAATGTTTGGTGGTCAAATAGACCTGTCCACCCAGAAAGATTTTCTTATGAATAATTTTGAGCCTATTTATCCTTTGATAAATAATCATACAATATTTTGATCTTGTTTTGAAGAAATAGGCAAGTTAAATAAACCTATCACTCGAGGTGGATCTGAGGCAGCTCGGGATATCATTATAGCCCCCGATAGGGTAGATTAAAGACCTCGGAGAGAGGTGAGAGGTAAAGGAAAAAGGAAGGTGGTTGAATACAAGAAGTCTAACAGTAATGAGGAAGGGTCCTTACTTGTGATTTAGACCATTTTAACGGATGACAAAGATGGGTCCAAAACCCCAACATGTAGGCCTACTTTGGGGAGAAGTCCCAAAAGGCATCAGAGTGAGACTAGGTCCAAGGCTCTTCGAGATCCTCTCCTCCAAACACTTCAAAGGATCCAAGAGATGATAGCTCCAAGGAATTTTAAGAGACTCATACCAGAGGGACACAAAACAATTATGGAGGAGAGGTGACTATCAACAGATGGGGTCATTGATCGGTACCTCGAGCTATGTACTCTTAAGTTCCATAATTTTCAGATATTCACCAAACCTCGGGATCTGTATATTCAAAGCATAGTTCCTAGAATTTTATGACGCCTATGGTAAGTCTATTTTAAAAAGCAAAAGTAGAGTGAAGGTTGTTCATAAACATCTTGATGTTGTAGAAGTTCAGGGTATGCAAGTCCCATGCAACGAGACTGAGATAAATGATATTCAAGAATGCACATACAAATACAAAAATGACATGATGAAATGATGAAGGTCAAGACATTTTATGATATCAAAGCATGGTTAGCCCTTATGGTTGGAATTCCAGCTCCCTCGTGGTTAGTAGGAGGGAGAAATTACTGGAAAGAAGGAAATGAACATCCCGATAAGATTCTAGTTCATATTCATCAGTAGCAATCTAATGCCATCATAAAATGAGTCAATACTTCAGCATTCTTTTTTATTATTTTAATGACTCTTAGGTGGGTAAGGGGCTGAGCAACACCACCCCCCCAGGCCTCAACATTAATATAAACAAAACAAAAGTACATAGAGAGAGGTATTAATCTTACCTCCAACCTATGGTGGTTCATGAATTACCCAACTTAATAAAGTCAGCCAACTCTTCCCTAATAATAATTGAAAAACAAACCTAGGAGCTAAGTACCTAATGAGAGGACTCCTCCTGGTACAAAGAAACTAGAAAGCATAAACAAGGGAGACTCTCCTCTTACAAAGTAAAGTAAAGGAACCTAGTATACACTAGAACTAAAACTTACAAAGGAAACCCTCCAACGTAAAACTAAGAGTTTCATGAAGAAATACAGCCTCAAGAAGGTTCTTTAATTCTTTTGATTTTCCTTCTTCTGAAATTTTCCATGCCAAACTTGTCCATTTTGCATTGGATATTCACCTCCCTAGAAAGTTGTTGTTTATGAAGAAAATATGAGAAGAAGACAATCTATGATTATATTTTGATAGAGCATTTGTTGTGCAGTTAGCCTCCCTGGATGTAGGGATGCATTCAAAAGATTAAGGTTGCCTGATGAGGTTCTGAAGTTTGTCCATCAGTTGCTTAGTAGACCACATAGTAGGAATGGATTCATTGATGCAATACTAAGAGATCTAAGTCAACTTCAAAAATCACATGAGATTAAAACACCAAGTAATACCAAGGATAACAGCCTATATTTCTGCTTCATTATTAGTCCCTATTCCCATAGGAGAAGAAAAAGCAAATATAGGTTCCCAAGATTGTTTCTACAAATACCACCAACACCAATACTTCCTAGATTACTAATAACACTTCCATCAATGTTGAGTGTAATTTTATTAGAAGTAGGTTTTTGACATACCACTGAGACAGTCTTGGTCTAATGGTAGCATTTTTCAATCATTAGAATAAGGTTCTTCCAAGACTGAGGCCACTGGATATAGGGATAGGCAGTGGTAGTACCATATAAATGTCCCTATAAATAGCATACATCACTTTTGAGAGATTAGGCTTTTTTCCTATATTTGAAAGCACACCTATTTTTCATAGGTTCTAGCAAATAAAGATTAGAGCAACATGTAAAACCAGCTTATGAGCATCATTCTTGCATTTGGATGTCCACCTTCTCATAACTAAGTTTCTGAGGGGCATATAGTCCTTAGAAATGCCAATAGAATTAGCAAAGTATCTTCAAATATCATAGCAAAGTGGCCACTAACAAAGACATAATCAATAGTATCTTGGCCACGATTGTGACAACAAACACAATCAGAAGGATTCGTTCCAAAACTAATGAGCTTCCCCATTAGTTGGTAACTTCCCTCCCCTCTAAAGATTCTGCACAATTGAAATGAACATTTAAAAGGTATGAATTTGCTCTAGGTGTGAGAATTGATGAGAGTAATATTTCTCTTTTATCTAATCACTTGCTAGGCAAAAGAGCAACTAAAGGTACCATTCCCTGTAGGCTTTCATAAGGCTTGATCAGCAGATGTTGCATTATATTGGAACTAGTAATCAAGGATGAGAGTAACCACTTGAGGAGGATCCACTTGAATGGTCTTGTTTATATTCCATTGGCCATATGTTATAAAACTAGCCACCTTGACATTATTGGGCCTAGTAAGATCAATCTTATAATTCACTAGAAGACCTATTCCTAGATAATCATCCCACAAGAATAAGAAGCTACCAGACCTGATCTGCCATTAAATATGTATTCATATTTGACTTTGTTCTTCATAAAATTCTTTTGAGTGAGAGATTGTTGATTGTCCGATATTTTAGAGATATGATTAGACTTTTTGCAGTATTTAGCAAGTAGGAAATCCCCCCTCCCCCTCCCCCCACAAAGTTTTCTTAGCGCTGAGTATCCACCATTGCTTGTACTAAACGTATCTTGCTAGCTTCCTTAACTACCTGACCCCTTTGGCCCCTTTTTCATATGGAAAGCTAAGATTCCTCCGGGAAGCCCAGTGGTGCTTTTTCTTATCATTTTTCCATCCCCAAAATAAGTCACCAAATTAATACTAAACTTGTTTGAGGATAACTTTAGGAGGAGACACAGCAGAGAGTACATGAATGGGTAAGGTAGTGATTGTAAAACATGTTTCACCAAAACAGACCTTCCAACATAACGTAGAATCTTTGTTTCCCAACCAGCAATTTTGGCTATCACTTTAGACACCAAGTCAAAATAACAGTTTCCAACCAATGTAGATTCGACACCCAAAATAGGTCATGGGACCATGTTTTTGGATAGAACCAGTCACCTTTTTTATCCTTTTGATAGTAAGGTGAAAAGCATTAGGAGTTATCATAAAATGATTGTTACTCTTATTAATGAGTTGACTTGAGATCTTCTCATAATATGTAAGAGTTTTCATGGTTGAGAGATTTTTTCCTTCCAGATATGAAAATTATCACATCATCATCAAAACTTAAGTGATTAATTTGAGGGTCATTTTGCTCCATCAAGAAACAATGATACCTTGGATTCATATTAAGGTTATTGATTAATCTAGAAAGAACCTCAAAACCCAAAATAAAGAGAGCAGGGGATAAAGGGTCCCCTTTCTTAATCCCTCTAGTGGGAGGAAAGAAGTCATATCTGGAACTATCAAAAATCATAAAGTACCAATTATTGACATGATTCTCCAAATCATATCAATGAAAATCTCATTGAACCCCATCCTTCTTAGAACTAGGCAAGTATAAGACCAAGAAACTTTGTCATAAGCTTTAGGCATGCCAAGTTTAATCACAACATTGCCACTAATATTGGGTTTCTTATTTTGATAGATGATTTCCTAAGCAAGTATGATATTTATAAAAATGCTCCTATTCTTGACAAAGCCAGACTGACTTTAAGAAATCGGACAAGGGAGAATAGGAGTTAATCTAAGCCCAAGAAGTTTAGAAATAATCTTGTTAGTGAAATTACTTAGGCTAATAGGTCTAAATTCAGATAGTTTGTTAGGATGCTTTACTTTGGGCAGTAAGGAGCCATAGAAGAATGCATGAAAAACAACCAGGAGATCCTGATGATGATATCCCAACAAGTTTGGAAGAACTTTCCATTCATGCCTTCAGGACCAGCAGAAGAATAAAGATTCATAGGGAAGATAACCTGTTTCAACTTATCCATAGTAGGTACCTTTTGAAGATCCTTTTTTTTCCATTAGACACTATACTAAGAATGCATTGTAAGGCTTCTTTAGGTATAACCTTTGTATCTCCAATGAACATATTTTCAAAATGCGCACAAGCAGCCTATGAAATCTCAGCATCTCCTTGAACACATGATCAATTTCTTTTGGATTTTTTGAATGTGATTTAATTAAAGCATGGAAGCACTTAGAGTTGGCATAACTATCCTTAAACTAGTGCAATTAATTTTTTTTAGTAAGAATATATTTCTCCATTTTCAAAAATCTAATATATTCTGCATTAAGACCATGGAGAGTAATCCTATTTTCCTCAGTGTTAGAGTTGATCAAATCTTCTTCAGCAATCTTAACCTTTTCCTCAAACTCCTTGACCTTGGCAAAAACATCACCAAATTAGGACTTGGACCAACTACTAAGAGTAGTTTCCAACCTTTTAAGTTTGTAATGGAACATAAACATAGGATTTCATTCACATACCTATTCCAGCAGGATCTAACAATGTCCATAAAAGAGTGTCGTTCAGTCCAGCAACTAAGAAATTTAAAATATTTGATAGGATTAGTATCTTTCTCATCATCTCCATGAGTAAAAGACTGTGATCATAACCAATAGTGGCTAGATGGGCAATAGATGAATGAGGCATAATTTTCAGCCACTTATCATAAACCACTATGTTGTCCAGTCTCTTTCATATTCTGGCATGAATACCTCTAAGGTTGGGCCAGGTAAATTTGTGTCCATTAAACCCCAGGTCCAACAAACCATAAGCCTTAATAAAACTAATGAATTAAAAAAATTTTCTCATGTCATATGGCACACCACCTAGCATTTCTTCAGTGGATGTGATATTATTAAAATCTACTATAATGCACCACGAAACATCATAGTTAGCATATTGAAGGAGGTTGTCCCAAAGGGGTCTTCTGAGATTGTCTTTGCATTTTGCATATACATAGGACATAATGAAAGGATGAGGACACATGACATGAGTAGTCTCACAAGTAGTGTGCTGATCTTCATTCTTCAGAATTTTATAATCCGCATCCATATTCCAAAACAACTAGATTTTACCCTTAGGAATGTCTAAAGCATGATCCCTATTAAGCTGAACTCTAGAAGTATTAATTTGAGAATTATTAGAAGAAGGTTCAAGGAGGTCCAAGATAGAGATTTCATGAATACTTTAAGCTAGTTGAGTTTCTCAATGACTCTCTCAGTATTGATACCCCTAGCATTCCAAGTAATGGTAGATATCATTGAGAATATTTAGAATTAAAGGCTCTAGTGATGGGTATGCTAACAGGAGTAAAATACGTAGGACTGGCATCTTTGGTAGTAAACTTTTTCTTGTGAATTCCCTTGGAGATATACTTGAGTATACTAACCTAGTTAAGCTCTTCTTCTAGTCCTATGTCACTTGATGGGCTAAAAGCTTCAATAAGTTGTTCACTAACTTGATCACTCACTTCGACATTCCAAAGCGGCATTGGTTGGTGCATCATGGACCGTCGAAAGTTGAATCATAGTGCAATAATTGCCCTAGAGATCCTTACTAGGGCCATTTAAGTGCAAACCTCACTCTCATTCCCCATCCTTATCACAACCTTGTGCAAGCAAATTGGACCCTGAAATAAAAAACTGACATTGACTATTTGAAGAAAGAGGTGGCATTCTTGAGGCCCACATATTTGAGTACTTTTGGGATAGAATAGAGGATCCTTCTAGAGATAACATAAATGTAGCTCTAGATAATGTGATGGATGTTGACGCTCCAAGCGAAGTCAATGACAAAGTCAATACAATAAGCACCACAGAGACCGATGAGGAAGAATTGGGGATTGAGCTCAGTCAGGAGGAGTGTGAAGAGTTGGCATGGCTAAAAGGACAAACTATAGGAATAGTGAAAAAGGCATCCCTCATAGACATGTCCATGATAGGTAATTTTGGTGTACTAAAGTGCGAGCCTGTACGGTTATTGATTGATCTAGAGAGTGCACCATAGGATGTGGGCATTGATGTCCCCATGACCACTTCTTCAGCTCCACCACCACCACCAGGGGGATTTTAGTACTCATTCTTTTTTGTTTATGCTTTATTGATATTGTGCTCGCACATTAAGGGCGATATTTTCTTTTTAGGAGGGGGTGAGCAATTGGAAGTCCCCAATATCGCTTCAGGATGATTATATTCACTATTATTGTCATGATTTGGATGAGATGTTGACAGATGTTTAAGATAATTTTAATTTTACTTTTGGGCTTGTAAATAATTTAGTTTGGGTTCTACTATATAAGGATTTGCCTTTCCATTTTAATTTTTGCTTTTTCTTAATTGAATGGATGAATGATTGTGAATGATGTCCTTAATTTGTGGAAAATCTTTTGCATATGTGAAATGTCATTCAAATATGAATATCATTTCTCTAGTTGTTAGTAATTAGAATATCGATAATCCACATATTTGAACAGATAGTGTCATGGATAAGAAGTATGCACTGACTCACTGATTAGTCCTTCTTTCGAGAAATCAATCCATGCATGAAATTTTTGCATCTTGAGTTGACTATTTGAGTATTGAGCTTGGATATGTGATGATCGCAGGTTGTGAGTATGTTGACACTGTTTGAATGTGAATCCATTTTGCCAAAGAGAGTTAGGAATTTTTATTAAAAGGCATGTTCTGTAGCATCTAGAACTTGCCTGGTTTGTTTTAAAGAGTGATTTGGTTGATTTCAAATTAGAAAATGACCTTAGGGCATCATTGGTTCTATTTGAGTCCACCTTGACCATATTCGCATGAAATTGAATTGATATCTTAGTGGAACCCCTTTATGTAGCCTTGACTCATATTTGTGAAAGAAAATTTCTTTTTGTACTATATCAATCCCTCCTTGAGCTTAAAATGAGAAAATTGATGGCTAAAGGACAAATCTGGGGTTGTTGGTAGAAAGAGGGGGTGTCTCCCATGAAAGAATTGAGGAAAAAAAAGGAAAAAGAAAGAAATGAGGGGAGTCCTTGGAATGATGGAAACAAAAAAAGAATTTGAAGAGCTAAAAATGATGAATTGAAATAGATATTGCTCGAAAAAGAGGGACCTCAAAAATTCTTTAAAAAACGTGAAAAAAGGATATAAACAAATGGAAGATCAAAAGCAAAAAAAGGTGTCAACGGGAGAAGAAATGAAGGAGGACAAAAAGGATTTCATTAGTATGAAAAGTATGTGTAGAGTTCAAGGATGGATAACCCACTAATATCCATATGTTTCCCTACCTAACTTAACCCTACATTACAGCTTGAATAAATTCCTTTGTGAAACGCCCCAAAAATATGCATTGGAAATGCCCAAAATCATAATTTCTATATATCTCAAAATTCGAGCATGATATCGAAAATCCAACTTCATATTCTTGATTAAGGGTAAAATTGAGTGTGAAATGGGTATAACCCAAATTTTAGAGGATCCATAACGAAAAATAATTTTCAAAAATTTTCCTTATCCAGTGTCTATTTGCACCCTAGCCAGGACGCGCCAACGGCGCAGAACAGTGTTTATTAGTCCTCCACATTGGGTCCACGTCATAGACCAGACACAGACCAGTAAAAGTTTTTCCTTCATTTTTCTATGTCGGCAAGGGGCACCGGAGTCATAGCCCCATGCCCACTTATGCATGAAAACGCCTATACTTAGCCATTTTTCAACTCTATATCACTCAATACCCTCTCAAAACCCTCTCCAATACTTAACCAAATATCTTATTCAAATTTCAAGGATTTTAAGCCTAACTTTGGAACTCAAGAATTATCTACAAGCTCCACGTCCTCTTCAAATCTACTAAAGAAAACCCAAGTTAGAGGTATCTGGGTTTCATCCGTTGGGTCCTTTTACCCATGGAGCACCATCTTCCCTTTTATTAAAATTGCATGTTCAAGTTGTATCCTCTATGGGTATCTTTTATTATGGATCTTGATTACATTTTGTTGGGGTTTTATGAAATGTTGATTGATTATGCAAGTTGGCCTATTCCAGGCTTATATGATGAATTGGTTTCGTCTATTGAGACTATGCAAGTTTTGAGCTACAAAATGATGATCTGTTATGAGATTCGATAATGGGTTTCAAGGTATATTACATGAGGGTCTTACTATATGTTAGTGGGTTAATTTACAATGAGATTTCTCATATTAATTCAATCTGAAATTGCATGATTTTGCACTAGCATTACACACCCATTAAGTGTTTGATAAAATATCTTGTCAAGGATTCTTAAGTTATTAATGATCTATTATATGGTTTACAAGTCAAGTAAATATATGATAATTAAGGATTTGCATTTAGGTATTGAATTCATGAAAAGTATCTATGGTGCTGCAAGTTGACCACACCTTGTTGGCGGTGACAGCGGTGACATGCTCAACCACCTTGTCAAGGGGGTGACATGTCTCAATCACCTTATTAGAAGGTGACATGCCCATACCACCATATTGAGCGGTGGATACCTCGACCACCTTATTGGGGGTGACATGCGCATATCACCATGTTGAGGGATAGATACCTCGACCACCTTTTTGGGGGGTAATATGCCCAATCATCACAGTAAGGGGTAGGTACCTCGATCATCTTCCAAAGGGGTGACATGCCTTAGATTCCAAGTAGTAATTCGCTTAGTCTATGATGATTATGGTCTCTTCCTACACATGTACTATATATTTGCAAGTTATATGATTTACAAGCATGGTTTACTCCAAGTATTGATCATGCATGCCATATTGATATTGAACTTATATATTGCTTATAATTAGGCATTTAAACTATGTTGCCTTATGTCTTATTGCATTGCATCCTACATACTTAGTACATTCAAACGTACTAATGAATACTTATACCTAGATGATGTTACCATGTAGGAACTGGAGCACCTCTTGATCATCTTCCACTTAGCTAGTTTGGTGGTTTCGAGATAAGTCTTGGTAAGTCCTCAAGCTTGAGGGCACTATCTATGCTACACTTTCTATTTGCTATTTCTTTATGTTGAACACTTGAACTATGAGGGTGAGCTCAAAAAGTGTCTTGGACCCCGCTCCAATCTATGTTAAAGGTGTTGTTGGAACATTTGATGTACTTATGCTATGAGCTTGACTCTTGAATGTTTTATGATTATTAAAGTCTTCCCTTATTTCTATTTCTCTTACTCTTGTTGTTGATATTTTGCTTCTGCGACCAAGGATATGTGATTGATATGCTAAGAGGCTTTTTGGAGTCCCGTTGGGTTCCCCGTTTGCCCTGTCACATCTAGGCCCTAGGTTTGGATCGTGAAAAACTTGGTATCATAATACTAGGTTGTTAATGGTCCTCGAAATCCAACACACCACGTTGATTAGTGTCTTATACATAGTTGTGAAGCTCGCCCTAATAATAAGTAAGACGTTATGAGGCGTTTAGGAAATGCTTCCCTTCTTCATGATCTATGTTGTGCCTTAGAAGTTAAGGTAAGGCATTTTTCCTCTAATGAATATTCTTTGTTATTCTAGATCATGTCTATTATAAGAGGAAGAATAAGAAGAGCCAACTCACTCGAGGAGCAATCAGCCACTCCCGCTCCTCAAGCTCCTCAAGATGGGGGAGT
>JAOTQR010040947.1:0-11381 GCA_025774065.1 Solanum ossicruentum | reverse complement strand
GCATGACAGAGGATCCTATCCCAGAACGAAGGCGAATGACCACATCTCCAAAGCAAGTTGGAATTGACTTTCACACTTTCACCCTCGACAATGTAAAAGTCTCACAGTGGCCTCAAAGAATCCAAGACTTCTACACTTGGATGGTCACCAAGAATTTGGTCAAACGTGATAAGTACATGATCCTGTTAGAGTTCACTTCAAGGTTCTAAGGTATTTTCAGGGATTGGTGGAACGCACTAGGATTGCAAGATCGCAACTACTTCCTCACATCCTAAGACTTCACAGGAAACCTGAACTCATCATGTAAATCTTCTGTGGAGATACCGGCCAACGAACAGAGAAAAGCTTTAGAGATAGCTCTTCGAGATGAAATGCGTGTCATATGATAGAAATTTCATCGATATCCATTTCCATAAGATGGCAAGAATCAAATTTAAGCTAGGAGAAGATCCTAGTTTGAAGCAGGCATTCACGTCATCACTTCCTAAGATATTGG
Organism: Solanum ossicruentum; assembly: GCA_025774065.1. Taxonomy (NCBI): domain Eukaryota; kingdom Viridiplantae; phylum Streptophyta; class Magnoliopsida; order Solanales; family Solanaceae; genus Solanum; species Solanum ossicruentum. Next base: position 10,885 of record JAOTQR010040947.1, on the reverse strand, counting down.
CAGGGCACTCCTTGACGATCATAAAAGAGAAATTCAAGACCATAACTGCCCCACATATCAGCTACATTAGGCAGGCGATATTCCAAGAATTGGACAACATTTGCACAAACAGGTCTATCCTGAAACAGATTGTCCAGAGCAACCCGATACTTGTCAGCTCATTCAGTAGGAGTGACTTAGTCACCAAGTCTGACTTTGCATGCTCAAGTCGTCGAGTAAGACAGAAGGTCAAAAATAATATAGAAGGTTCAAGAGGTTAAAGATGACCCAACCTATCAAATACTTCAAGAGAAGAAGTCCAGGCAACCATGAAAAGATAAATTGTTGCTTCCTATGCAACAAAACCTGGACGCTTTGCCAAAACCTACTCGTACTCCAAAAATCAGTCAAGACTCTCTAACTATTCAATGAAATGGATGACTGCATAGGTATCTATCTTAACAGAGACAATGACTTAGAGTTTGTCTTCTCCATAGAGGATGAATCAACAGGCAAAACAGTATTCTCCCTAGAAGTGTATGAAGCAGCAGAGGAAGATGGAACACCACTGATGAAACTGGCCACAACATCACCAGATATCCAAACCAGGAAAGAACAAGGAGGTTGACACCCCTCACATTCAGCTGGTTATCTTCTCATCCAAATGTAATAAGCCCGTACATGTAATCGGACTTATGGACACAGGGGCCGCATCATCTATACTCAACCTAGTAGTCTTACCTGATGATCATTAGATTTCTCACTTCCAAAACATTTGTACTCCATCAAGAGAAATCCTGACGATCAAGATGATCACCAGGCACCCGATCTTGATTGAGTTCATCCGAGGCTTACAATTCAGGACCAAGCTTATTCATTCAGCAATCACTGGAAGAGATCTCATCATCAGGTTCTACATCTACAGATAACTAAAGGATCTCTTTGAGATCAGAACAAGGGGAATATCTTTCAGGAAAAAGTTCAAGTCACACACCACTACCTCTAAGTTATTCCTCCTCTCCGGTGAAGACATTAATGTTGAAAACACCATGTCCATCTCAATGATCAGAAAACCACTAACACATCCAGATGGAATGGTGGATCATCCACAAGAATTGTTCACCTACTTTGAGGATCCCTTTGATCCATCAATCATGGTTAAAAGAAGGACATTCTACGAACTCTAGTTGTTCAGAAAATGTGGAGGATCCATCCTCAAACCTTTTGGACTCCACTTGGAGTACCCATTCTGCCACGTATTCATCCTCATGGCAGATGAGTTCCCCTTGGAACTCCTATGGCTATTTTGGTACGTATGTCACTAATATTATATCCTTATAGAATTCAAGTGAAACGTATTCAAAGATGTCGATAAAATCAAACCACCTTTGAAGAAATTCTTACTTTTGTTCCAACCAAGATAATGGTGGTTGCATTGCTTCAGAGATTTCTACGTGGCCAAGATTTTCATGTTACATAATATCAACATACATGTCTAATTTCGATCAAAAATTTCCCTATGTTGGATATTCCCAGTCTCTATTTTGTCTTTAGAAGATAAGTGTCATGAGGCACAATGAATCACCTTCTAGCAGAATAGATGCATCCTAAAGAAGTTATGGCCTAGAGAAAGAGCAAGATAAAACTATACCAGCGAACAAACTTACTGGGAGGAGGTCCTACAAGCTGCTAGAGAATATAAAATTCCATATGAGATCATTAGAGATTAGGTCACCCAAGAGAGGACCAACATTAGGCTTAATCTTCCGCCATAAAATGGGATCACAATGTTGCGAGATCGTTGAGCAGGAACAAATACTTCACCAGATCACTCAAGAGGGGCCTTAAGAATAGAGAGTTGAGAAGGAAGAAACACGATTGGTGGATGGAAGAAGGATACTCATACCCGCTGGTGACTCCTTCAACCTTTCAATAGTCCAATGCTATCCGGTGGCATGTGCAAGTTTCACCATACCGAAATTACCACCACCACCAAAAGTTACCACTTACCAAAGTTACCTGCAAAAATTACCTCAACTTTCTCATCAAGTTTACCCCAAAGATTCCTCACCAAGTTAGCCTCAATCCTTTGTCACCAAGCTTATCCAAACATTGTCCCTAGGTCAGTCTTAATCCTTTGCCACTAAGGAAACCATAAACTTTGACCACAAGCTAGCCACAATTCTTTATCACCAAGCATCCACACCAGCAGCTTACCCACCTGCTTGAAAGTCGCCTATAAGTAGCTTGCGCACCTAATTACATGCTGCCAACAAGTAGCTTACCCATTAGCTTCCCAGATGTCTACAAGTAGCTTACACACCTGCTTGCAGCCACCTACAAGTTGCTGACTCACCAGCTTGCATATGTTGTCACATGCCAACATCATGCTTTTGTTTTTATGTTTTGTTTTAGTAGGATCTGTTCACATGTTAGGTTGGGACCAGTTTGAATAAATTAGTAAAGATAGCTTTTCTTGATAAAACTTACTATTTTTAGAATAAGGTAAGGCCCATCCATTCATAAAATGGTGTGCCACATATGCTATTGTTTTTTATTTTAGAGTCGGTTTGTAAGGCCAATCTTTTATGATAAAAGAAAGGCCAAGTCTTAAGCTAAGGACATCCTAGATCCGAGACCCTATCCTAGAATCACAAAAAGCTCAAGACAAGTCCTTAGTCTAGAGTTAAGATTCTGAGAGATATATCCTTAGGAAATTCTCTCAAAGTCACTACACTTTTGTAAATACACTTTTTTATCTAAATAATATGATTGTTGGCTAAGCTTTCTCTTGTTATTCTCTCTTAGGAAGGGGATAGGTTGTTTGATCCTATAGTCTAAAGGAGCAGGAAGGGGTTTAAGGTGACACAACAGTGAGCTCTGCTTGTTAAAAAATCTATGACTTGGTATGTTACACAATATAAACTCGGCACTACTACAACAATTAATGTTTACCGTTACGCTGCTAATTGTGCGTATAATAGCATCTGGAAATAGAACCAAGTGAGGTAAACAGGTATGGCCAGAAGTAGACTTGAGGAGGGCTAAGTCGAAAAGGAGCTATAGGCTAAGGAGAGTCGCTTAAAGCCCATGTGGAAAGCCTAAAAAAGTCAAAAAAACTGTCATGTGGTTTACTACTTGGTCGGTAAGGTCACTGTTGTGCTCAGAAACCCAGTAGACTTTGGATGACATGTCACCTATTATGGATGTGAACGCTGAAAATATTGTGATAGTAGTGCCTCAGGTGATCTTGTATGTCTAAGGTCCCACACTGCCTGTAACTTTTCCAAGCCGCCAGGGTGTCGGTCGTACCGGTCCCATCTGTGGTGCTCGCCCAACCCTTGCTCACCTCCTCACCTCCCTACATGGAAGTGGATAAACATGAATCACATTGAAAATAAGTCTAAGGGGCGGGTAAGTATGACTCACACTATGGGGGCATTTATGGACTTGTGACTTTCATCACTTTCTACCATAATCAATAGCATCAAATAACATCACATAAGGAATAGGGTCTGAGGGATAAGTCTCCATAAAATCTCAACATTAAATTATAGGTACATACCGTAGTATCCAGCAACACCTCTAAGCATGAATAGGACAGGGGCCAAGACATGTTCAAGGCTCACACTCAAACTAGAAAGTAAAGTGGAATAAAGTCTCAACATGAGTAAGATAGAAGTAGGATATCATCCTCGAAATAGAGGACTCACCACAAACACAATCTTCACAAGTTCAAGTTAACCACAGGGAGGATATTAAGAAGCATCGGTCCCTACATGGTGAAATCATGTAGGTATAGATTATGTGTTAATACTCAAAATGTACTAAGTATATGGGGTGTAATACAACAAGGGGAACAAGCCATAGTAATTGAAATGCATAAACATAATCAAATACATAAGCTCAACATTCCATGAATGATCAATGCTTAAGGTAAAATATACTTTGAGGTAATCATACTTGCATAACTCATAAAAAGCATAATAAAGTGGCATGAGTAGCTTGTCCATATACCTATACTAAAGGGTTGAGGTGTATTGAGTAGGTCATAATAATAAAGAATCATCATAAATCATCACAAGAGAATATCTTGGGGACATGACCATATATAAGGAATACCATGGATTAAGAATTACATATACAACAAAGCTTTGTGGAGTTTATAAATGATAATAAGAAGTATAAGGTGTCATACATAACTATAATATTAATATAGTTGTGTGAAAAATATATCACTTTCCATTAAAGACTATTTTATTATGCAAGGATCATTGACAATCATAATGGAGAACACCTTACATACTTGTATAAATCATCATGTACCTTTAGGGGAAAATACAATTTGAACTTGTGAAATAATGAATCATAAGAACTTTAAATCATATTTGGACATAATATAAAGGAATCGTTTAATAAACATAAGAGGGACAATTTAGATCCATAAGTAGAACTTGAACATGTGTGAGAGAAATCTTTAACCGACATAAACCATGTGAGCTAAGAGATGGAATCCAGATATTTTCTCTACACCGGAAGAAAGGGGGAAGTCACTTGCCAAGGAAACATTCTAAGAAACCTAAGTGGATCTTCAAATGCTTTGCTATTGAGAAACCTCTACTATCAGTTGGTCTAGAAATCAACCTCTACTGGAGGGTAATTCCTACCTCCTACGGTGGCACGTAGTTATAGGACAATGGGATTCTACTAACAGTCACTTGCCTCTACCAATGGGGAACTTAAACATCTATCCCAAGGTCCTATCAATGCTAAGTAAACTCTCATGGAATGACCATAGAGAGAAATTGAAACGACCCCAACAAAAAGTACTCAAAAACATGCCTCGAAAGTAACCAGAAACTTGTTTTCCACATATCTTAAAATCCATTTGGAATTTCAAAAATCTGACTTCATATTCTTATTCAGGGGATCTCAATTAGGGTGACAAGGGTCTAACCTATATTTTAAAGCAAAGGAATCGAATTATGAAATTTCACTTGGTGCAATTTCCAATGGGCATCCGCGACCTCTCTGCGACGCGAAAAGGTGTTACTTTTGCACTGTCTTTTCTTAGTTTGTCCAAATTTTTTCAAAAGTTGGACCTAAGTTTTTCCAAATGCATTTTCACCTATACTTAACCTTATTTCACCCTTATATCACCCTAAGACATTCCCTAATATTTCCCCAAACACTTAGACTCATTTCTATCCCTAAATTCAAGTCCCAAACTCAACACCAATCTCAAGATTTCTTCTAGTATCTCACCCAAGCTTCAAATCTCCATTAAAGTGGCCTTCAAGAACATCACAAAAGCTAAGGTATGTGGTGTTGAACCATTGGGTCCTTTCACCCATGGTGCTTAAACTCTCTTTTACTTAATATTGCATGATTTAAAGTTGATTTTACATGGGGATCTTGTATATTGAGAAATTTACTGCACAGTAATTTTAATTCATGAAAGTATGGTTGTTTTAGAATGTTTTGAGCTTCAAATCTTAGATCTAATGTGGGATTTGATGAGGGGTTTTGATACGAATATCTTGGGGGGTTTTGCAAGGTGTTGACTAACGGTTGTACCATTGGTTTTCGTACATGATTTCACCTCTAAATTGCATGCTCTTTTACCCCTATTACACACCCCTAAGGTGTTCGACAAAATGTCCGGTTATGGTTTCTTGTGGAAATGAATGTCCAAAGCATGAGATATGATATGATTGACTATCGGATGATGAAATGAGCGTATGAGCATGATGAATTCTATAAAAAGTATCATATTAGAGCATACACAACCATGTGAGGGGTTTGTACTTCACCACCTAGGATTATTGGGGTATGACCATCATCAATCAAGTTGGAGGTTTGTACTCATCAACCATCCGAAGGGTTTGTACTTCACTACCTAGGATTATTGGGGTGTCACCATCATCGATCATGTGAGGTGTTTTTACTTCTCCACTTAGGATAACTGGGGTGTGACCATCATCAACCATATGGGGGGTTTGTACTTCACCACCTAGGATGATTGGGGTGTGACCATCATCAGCCAACCAAGGTTGGAAAGCTAACTTGGTCTATTCTACACATATGATATTCTATATTAGTATGGATTACCTAAGCATGCTTTACTTAAGCATTGATCATGCATGACATATTGCTATTTCATGCCCATTGCCTATTGTTGTGCATATTAATTATGAAGCTTGTCTCTTGTTACATTACATCCCACATACTTAGTACATTCAAACGTGCAAATGCATACTCTTGCCTACATGATATCACCATGTAGGAAATGGTGTCCATGTTGATCATCCTCCTCCATGCGGCTAGATGGTGCTACTCCAAGCTTGTTGGTGAGTCCTCTAGTTCGAGGACTTTAGTTTATGTTTTTCTCTTTTCTATGTATTGAGACACTACCTTATGTTCAATTTTGACAATGAGGATGAGCCCGGTTACTTTACCTTGGCCCCCGCTCTATCTATGTATTTAGAGGTGTTTGTTGGACATGTTGTGTATTTATGTTTGAGCTTTGACTCTTGACTCTTGATTATGGCATTTATGCAAGCTTTCCCTTAGTCCTATTGTCCCTATTCCCAATCTATGTGTTTTTGTATGCTTCTGCGACCAAGGATGTGCGATTACAAGTTAAGAGGCTTATTTGGGGTACCTTCGGGTTCCCCATTCACCGTGTCTCATCTAGGCCTTAGGCTTGGGTCATGACAAATTTGGTATCAGAGCACTAGATTGATAGATCCTCGGAGTCCAAAATACTGCGTCGATTAGAGACCTATTCATGTTTGTGAAGCGCGCCATGATTCTGAATAGGAGGTTGTGAGGCATTTTAGGAAATGTTTCCTTTCTTTATGTCCTAAGTCATGCTATAGAGTGGTGATAAGTATTTTCCCGTAACGATTATTCTTTGCTATGCTAGATCATGCAGAATACTGGAGGAAGACAGGCCCAAAGTCCCAAGGAGCAACCTAACAATGATGAACTCCGGGATACTCTTACTATGCTTGCCCAAGTGGTGGCCAACCAAGTCCAACAAGGGGCCTAATCCCCTCATACTACTACCCCGGGAGCTAAGTTAAGGGACTTCATGAGGATGAATCCTCTAGTTTTCCATAGGTCAAAGGTGGATGAGGATCCCTAAGAGTTTATTAATGAAATCTACAAAATCTTGTTGATCGTAGGTGTTGGACCAAGTGAGAAGGCAGAGTTGACAGCGTACCAACTCAAGGGGGTGGCCCAAATTTGGTTTGATGTATGGAAAGGTGAGAAGGGTAATGGCTATATGTTGTTTTGGGAGGAATTCAAATTGTCCTTCCTTCATCGGTTCTTCCCTTTTGATCTTAAGAAAGAAAAGTTGGTTGAGTTTATAAACTTAAAACAAAGTGGTATGAGTGTGAGGGAATATGCACTCAAATTTATTCAACTTACAAAGTATGTGACTCACTTGGTGGTCGATTCTAGGTCAAGGATGAATAAGCTTGTTATGGGTTTTCTGAATTGGTAAGTGAAGAATTCTAGTTCGCCTTGCTTATTAGGGATGTGGACTTGTCTCTGTTGATGATATATGCCGAGCAAATGGAATAAGAAAAGTTGAGGAAGAGGAGCAGCCATGACGCCAAGAGGGCCCGATTTGAGGGCAAGTTCCAAAAGGGTGCTAGATTTTACCAAGGCCAAAGGCCTCCCCAAGCTACTAATAGGGGGTTTGCCAATGACTTTCCTAGGCCTCAAGGTATTGGTGGTGTGGCTCCTATAGAGATGTGTCCAAGATACGGAAGAAAGCATGGAGGCCCATGCTTGAAGGGTTCTAATACATGCTTTGATTGTGGAGAGCTTGGACACAAAAGGATTGATTGTCCAAGAAATCATGGTGAGGTTCGGGGTGCAAATGCGGTTCCATTGGGTAGAGGTGGTCCTCAAGGTGGTGCCCCAAGGCATAATTGATTCTATGCTCTATATGGAAGGCAAGGGGTTGGTCAGGTCCCCGATGTTGTTACCGGTATGTTGAAAATCTTTGATCTTGATATATATGCTTTGATTGATTTGGATGCCACTCTTTCCTTTGTTACCCCCTTTGTTGCTAAAATGTTCCACATTGAGTCCGAGTTGTTGCATGAGTTATATGAGGTGTGCACTCCTACTTGTGCATCTATTGTAGCTAGGAGGGTGCTTAGAAATTATCTGATTTGCATCTTGTATAAAGTCTTATCTTGTGATCTTGTTCAATTAGATATGGTTGATTTTGATGTTATCCTTGGGATGGATTGGTTGCATGCATAATATGCTTCTATTGATTATAGAACTCATAGGGTCGAGTTTCAATTCCCATATGATCCCATCCGAGAGTGGGAGAGTCACGATGTGGTGGTGAAGCGGAAGTTCATTTCTTGCATTAAATCCCATAAGTTGATTTCTAATGGATGTTTGTATCATCTTATAAGGGTCAAAGATGTGGAGTCCAAAGTCCTTTCTATTGAGTCGGTTTCGATTGTAAATGAATGTCTTGATGTCTTCCCAAATAACCTTTTCGGTGTCCCTCCCAAAAGGGAGATAGATTTTGGCATAAACCTCCTTCCCGACACCAAACCTATCTCTATTCCCCCTTACCATATGGCCCCGGCTGAGTTAAAGGAGTTAAAGGAGCAATTGAAAGATTTGTTGGAGAAGAGATTTACTAGAACTAGCCAATCACCTTGGGTGAGCCGGTGTTATTTATAAAGAAGACAGATGGGTCACTTAGAATTTGCTTTGACTACCGGCAACTCAATAGGGTCACTATAAATAATACATATCCTCTTCCAAGGATTGATGACTTGTTTGACTAATTGCAAGGGGATAGCTTTTTCTCTAAGATTGATTTCGGTAAGGGTACCATCATGTAAGGGTGAGGGAGTGTGATATTCCAAAGACGGCCTTTCGGACTAGGTACGGGCATTAAGAATTTGTGATGATGTCCTTTGGGTTGACCAATGCGCCGGCCATCTTCATGGACCTAATGAATAGTTTCTTCAAACCCTATCTTGATTCCTTTGTTGTGGCCTTCATTGATGATATTTTTATTTATTCACATAGTAGGGAAGAGCATATGGGCCATTTGAGGATCGTGTTGCAAAGATTGAGGGAGGAGAGATTGTATGCTAAATATGACAAGTGTGAATTTGGTTGAACGAGGTTGCATTCTTGGGTCATGTGGTGTCCGGGGATGGTATAAAAGTGAATCCTAAGAAAACTAATGTGATTAAATTGACCCAGTCGGATATTAGGAGTTTCTTCGGCCTTGTGCGATACTATAGAAGGTTTATGAATGGGTTCTGTTCCATTGCTTCTCCTAGGAAAAAATTGACTCAAATGAAGGTTAAGTTTTTGTGGACCAATGAATGTGAGAAAATCTTACAAATATTGGAAGATACACTTGTGTCCGCTACTATATTGTCACTATCGGGTGGGCTTGAGGGTTTTGTAGTGTATTTTGATGCAGCTAGAGTTGGTTTGGGTTGTGTGCTAATGCAAAATGGTAAGGTAATAGCCTATTCTTCTAGGCAACTCAAAGTGCATGAAAGAACTACCTTACCCATGAACTTGAATTGGCCGCCGTGGTGTTTGCATTACAGATTTAGCGTCACTATTTGTATGGGGTGCATGTTGATGCCTTCACCAATCATAAAATACTTCAATATGTGTTCATTCAAAAAGACCTTAACTTGAGACAACGAAGGTGGCTAGAACTCCTTAAAGACTATGACATGAGTGTGCATTACCATCGGCGTAAGGCAAATGTTATGGCAGATGCTTTGAGTCGGGTGTCTATGGGTAGCCTAGCTCATGTGAATGTTGGTGATAGGGAGATAGCTAAGGATGTGCATAGATTGGCTAGATTGGGGGTGAGGGTAGAAGATGTGGATGATGGTATTGTTATTGTTGATGGATCTAAATCTTCTTTGGTTAATGATGTGATAGCAAAACAAGATCTAGTCTCCTACTTGCTTGAGTTCAAGGCTTTGGTGAAAAATGGCAAGATAAAGGTTTTCTCCCAAGGGAGAGATAGGGCCCTTAGATACCAAGGTAGGTTTTGTGCGCCATGTGTTGATGGTTTAAGGGAGAAAATTCTTGATAAAGCCCATAATTCCTCTTATTATATCCACCCCAGTTCCACCAAAATGTATAGAGACTTAAGGGATGTGTATTGGTGGGGAGGGATGAAGAGATACATTGCCAAATTTGTTTCAGATTGTCATAGTTGCCAACAAGTCAAAGACGAGCATCAAAGGCCGGGTGGCCTAACCCAAGACATAAAGCGTCATACATGGAAGTGGGAGGTGATTAATATGGATTTTGTGGTTGGTTTGCCCAAGACTAGGAAAGGTTTTGATTCCATATGTGTTGTGGTTGATAGGATGACGATATCGGCTTACTTTCTACCAGTCTAGACTTTATATGGGGCTAAAACGTATGCAAGGTTGTACATCAATGAGTTGGCGAGGTTGCTTGGGATTCCCTTATCCATTATACTGGATCATGGTGTACAATTTACTTCATATTTTTGCAGATCTGTTCAAAGGGGTCTAGGAAAAAAAGTTTACTTTAGTACGACCTTCCACCCTCAAATGGATGTCCAAGCCAAGAGGACAATTCAAACACTTAAGGATATGCTTAGGGCTTGTGTCTTGGAGATTAAAGGTAGTTGGGGTGACCATCTACCATTGATTTAGTTTGCCTACAATAATAGCTAGTACTCTAGCATCGATATGGCTCCTTTTGAAGCTCTTTACGGGTGACGTTGTAGATCATTGGTAGGATGGTTTGAGGTTGGAGAGGTGGCTTTATTGGGACGGATATGGTTATGGATGCTCTTGGGAAGGTAAAGATGATTAGGGAAAGGTTGGGGACAGCCCAAAGTCAT
>JAOTQR010040927.1:0-15367 GCA_025774065.1 Solanum ossicruentum | reverse complement strand
TCAAACTTAATTATGCACGCCAAATTCACTTGATACTCTAATCATGCACCAGGAATATACTTAAGTTCAAATTACACGACATCCACAACAAATTTCTCCAATTGGATAGTTATCCTTAATTTAAAGAAATACGGGGTCTAACATCATGTGGAATGTACGGTATCTAAAATAGCTCAAGTAATAGATAGGCTGAGAGTCAACCAATCAACTTGACTCAAGACTCAACTCCTCATCTCATAACTCAACTCAAGTAACAAGATGCAAGTTTAAAGTTTTGAAAATCATGCTTTGCAAATAAACTCAATGTTCAGTTTAATGCAACTCATTTCGAAAAAATCATGATATGCTCAACTCATGTGTTGCTTGACAGTTTCTCTAACCAACATAACTATCCACCACCATGAGGTTTTGGTGATGTAAAACGAAAAGACGTTGTTTCCATGCCTACCCTAAACTTGCCATAGTACTGGGCGTCAACCTCTACCTCTCTCTGATCAAAAGAGAATGTCCATCTATTGGGACATGAGCCACCAGAGTTAACTGCACGACTATCCTATGCTGGCAAACATAGTTTTGGGTGGTTCTCAATCACCCAACTCGGTGCTCAATACTCCTTCTAAGAATAAAACATGCTCATCAACTCAAACTCATCTCAACATCAACTTTCTCAACTAACTCCATAACTCAGAATGGGAATTTAAACAATGCAATTCACGATTTTATGTTATATCCTGCAAGACTCTCATGGATTACGGTCATGTGACATCAAATCATCCATACTCAACACATACGACTTAATAGATATTCATCACAAGCACAGATGAAACAATAAAAATACTTCTCAAGTCCACATTACTTATTTTCGAAAGTTAGGGGGCCAAGTTCAGTTTAATCATTAAGCAATGAAAATATTAAAGGTAGGGTTAGGGTATCAAACATACGAAATACATTCTTCATTCATGATAATATTGATACAACTCATAATTTAACTCAATTATATTCAAGAAACTCATGTCATGTGCAAGAATTCAAAATTGAAGAATCATAAGTTTTAGAGAATGCAATTAATACTCAAAATCTCAACTCAAGTTAATGAAGAGCGCATGCATGAACATAGTCTAATACTTTAGGTAGTCTTACATACCTGGAATTGAAGAAAACTACTTGACCTTGCACTCGAAACCCTCGCTCCTCTTGTTTCTTCAAGAACTCTAACTTAGTTTTGTGCATCTGGGTTTTAGGATTATGTTTTGGAAGCACTTTTCTGATTAAAAATGACTTAATATACCATGGTTATGTTTATGAGGGGTTGGAAAAAGTCTAGACTGCTCCTCACAGAAAAAATTGCACTACGGAATACCCAGTCCGCATTGGACTGGGCACGCACGTGTACATTTTTGTCCAAAAATTTTCCGAAAGAGTTTTTCCCCTCTCGTCAAAATAATAAAAAGAATATAAGTCTAGGTCCGCGCCCAGGGTGCATCGTGGACCTGAAACGTATCCTCACTATCTCGATTTTCGAATCAAAAAATTATTTTTTGATCCAGTTGCTCTAAAAATCGAACGAAATCATTGTCGAATTTACAAATGGAGCATGAAAAGATGTGTTATATGCAAGTCCCTCCTCTAGGGGTGTTTTGGTAGTTTTATTGGGCGTTACATTTTTCTTTAACTGGACATCTAAAACTCCCACTAGGAGTGATTCGAGTTTGTTCCTGTTCAGTCATGTCTGAAAAAGGAACTAGAAGTCAGAAACACATCTAATGTGACAACACATGCCACAACTTTCTGATAGAAGACAAAATAGATCATAAAGGGATTAAAGGTATGAATATAACTTTAATTGGATAACATCATTTCCAAAAACTTCAAACAATCGCAATCTATTCGTTTTAAATTCATTTGGCTACTAAAATACCTTTCCAAAAAAACCGAAACAAATATAATGAAATAATACATTCAAGTAATGTATTTCAACTAGCACAGCCCAAAAATTGCCAAAAAAATAACTTTTTTTTAAAAATAAATTGTCAGAAACTACCATTTTTTTCAAAAAAATAATATCTCACTTGTTTTACTTCCAATTTTTTATTATAATATAGTTTCGGAAAGATTGAAACGATTAGATCATAAGAATAACAATTTTGGACTATAATGCAGATTGGAAATTTTTGAAAAAGAGGCAAACCAGTAGCAGATTCGTCAAAAACACAGTCTAAAAACTACAAAACTTTAGAAGATCATAATTCACTCATTTTCAATCTGATTCGCTATTGTAATACAGTTTCAGAAACCTCATAATGAGTATATTAGGTTTTGTATATAATCAGGCCCAAAAAATCATTGAACAGGTGTCCAACTGGACCTAAACTGAATCTGCCTTTTCAAAAAAAGATTAAAAACACCAAACATAAAAAATTCATCATTTTAACCATAAATAGACTAACATCAAAGCATTTAAATATGGAATCAACAATTAATCAATAATGCTCTGATACCAATTGTAAGTAAAATTAATAGGGCAAGAATAACAGGTTGTACCTTTTTGAAGATTTCACAAGCATTGTTTTGCCACCGATGAATTCAGCCCCAGATCATGCTCCATTTCTCTAGGAAAATGGATTATGGTTCACAAACTAGGTGCCTTTTGTGTGTTTTTGATGAATCAAGGATTCCAATCCTTGACTGGTTTTGCAACTCTTATCTTATAGTAGCTTACAAAGTCAAGTTCTATTCAAAACTTTAACTATATTTTGTCTGCAGTATATTTCTCTCTGTAACTTCCTTTTTCCACTTCCATTTGGAATCAAACTACCAACCCTAATAGGGAAGTAGTGGGTGGTTACAACACCTCCTCAATGGATGATAACCGTCCAATTTTATCTTTCAGGATAAGATTGGACAATTATTTAAATAAATTTACTATTGTAAATAAAAATTAGATACTTAGATCGAGTTAAGATAGAATCAGATCAATCCGCATGTGCGACCCCCGATTCCAAAAGAATCTTACAGAAAGAATTGAAGAACATACCAAAAGGGTGTCCTGCAGTTATAATGGGCCAAGATGAAGTTCAACAGAGGTTTGCCATCCCTGTCAATTATATAAATCATTCCCTATTTTTTTTAGCTACTTAAAGAAGCAGAGAAAGAATTTGGATTCAATCATAAAGGACCAATTAATATCCCTTGCCATGTCAAACAATTTTGTTATGTTCAGGGATTGATTGCTAAGGAAAATCTCCATAACCATCATCAACATCATTCATGGTGCTTCATAGCATGAACTTTTTTTCTTCTTCTTTCTATAGTTCCATATCTTGTTAGTTTGTTTTTTGGGTCTCGGAATTGTCAATGCTTCCAATGATGTAAATTTTTTGTTTTGCACCGAGTCTTTTGTTTGAATTTTTTTAATGCTCTGTTCTAAGATGTTCATGTACCCAAAAGTGTGGTGATAGAACTTAGAAGATGAACATGTTGGGGCGGGTTACAGTTAATCTGCGACGGGTTTGGATACTTTGGGGGCAGTTTCGGGTGATTTTGGATGGGTCAAATATAATTTATAAATAGTTTAAAATAATTAAATTTTAACCAATAGATGGTCGCCATCTGTATAAAAGAATTATTTAAATTACCTAATAAAAAATTTGTCAAGGAGAAGAGCATTTTAGGCCTTAAAGATGGATGGGAAGAGCATCTTAGGCCCTAAAGATGGATGGAAAGGGCATTTTAATCCCTAGAGGTGGATGAAGGGCCTTTTTGTACTATTAATAATACTTTGAGGGAATTTTAGGCCCTTTTTCGTAAAAATATTGTCAAGTATGAAGAAAAAAGAAATAGACATACAAATATTATTATTATTATTATTATTATTATTATTATTATTATTATTATTATTAAGACTTTGAAATTAACTAAAATTTTGATTATCAAATATTTTGTTAATAAAGTATGTGGTATAACAAATTTAAGAAGCAAAACAGTAATTAAAATTATGTTGAAACATTAAACTACTCTTTTAATATTCATGAGTCTTTTTTCAAAATTAAATTTTAATCAATTAATTATTTAACTCTCAACTATTCAACTCCAAATTCATAAACTATTAGCATATTCTTATATTATAAGTAATTGAATTTATCTTTTCATTTTTGTCCGTTCACGATAGATGAAATTGTTGCATCAAATAGTAGCATTTGTTTAATTTTGTTTATATGAATATTGTATTTATTTTGACGGCAAGTACTATTTATATATAACTTTTACATTGATATGACATATACATGGAAAACACGTACACTAGACTAGTATTTTTATTAAAAGTGGGAAGAGCTAAAAATAAAAAGTTGGAGTACCGTTATATTCCTACACTAAATAAAATATCTAACTAATTAAATAATATCACATACACACGCATTCAAAAAAAGTGATGTTAGGCCAAAAGTTGAATAACATTTAAATGCAATTTTTATCTCTATAGTAAAAATCTAGATGTAATGCCGGATAAAAATACCAAAATACCCCTAGAGGATGGATGTGCGCATAATGCGTCTGTTCATGCTCCGTTTGTAAATTCGAGATCGGATTTGCAATTAGCATGAAAAATTGTGGGGGGAAAATAGCCTTGTTTGAATTTTAGAGCAACCAGAACGAAAAATAATTTTTCGATCCGAAAATCGAGAAAGTGAGGGTGCGCGTCAGGGCTGCGACGCCCCCTGGGTGTGGACCCTAACTTATATTTTTCTAATTTTTACAACGAGAGGGGAAAAACTCATTCAGAAAATTTTTGGACAAAAATGTACACTGGTGCGCCTGGTCTGCGACGCAGACTAGGTATTCCATAGTGTATTTTTTTTCTTTTTTCATTAGGGGCATCCTAGACTTTTCCCAACACATCATAAACGTAAATCATGTTAAATTAAGCCATTTTAATAAGAAAAAGGATTTCTAAATCCCATTCTAAAGTCCCAAACGCAACTAAGTTAGAGTTCTTGAAGAAACAAGAGGAGGAGCGAGGGTTTCGAGTGCAAGGTCTAAGTTTGCTTCAATTTCAGGTATGTAAAGCTACCTAAAGTGTTGGAGTACATACATCCATGCACCCCTTCAGCAACTTGAGTCAAGATTTTGAGTATTAATTGCGTTCTTTAAAACTTATAATTCTTGCGTCTTGAATTCTTGCACATGATAGAGCTTCTTGAATATAGTTGAGTTAAATTATGACTTGCATCGCTATTATCATGAATTATGAATGTATTTCTCATGCTTGATACTCTAACCCTAACTTTAATATTTTCATCGCTTAATGATTAAACTGAAATTGGTACTATAACTTCCGAAACTAAGTAATGTGGACTTGAGATGTATGTTTCATTATTTCATATGTGCTTGTGAGGAAGATCTATTAAGTTATATTGTTGAGCATGGATGATTTGATGTCACATGACCGTAATCCGTGAGAGTCTTGCATGATGTTACCTAAAATCTTTAATTTGCATTGTCTAAATTCCCATTTTGAGTTATGGAGTTAATTGAGAAAGTTCATGTTGAGATGACTGAGATGAGTTTGAGTTGATGAGCATGTTTTAGTCTTGGAAGGAGTATTAAGCACTGAGTTGGATGATTGAGAACCACCCCAGAACTACGTTATCTAGTGTAGGATTGTCGTGTAGTTAACTCTGGCAGCTCATGTCCCAATAGATGGACATTCTCTTTGGATCCGAGAGAGAGGTAGAGGTTGACGCCATTTACTGTGGCAAGTTTGGGGAGGGCATGGCAATGACATCTTTCCATTATACATTACCAAAAACCCATGGTGGTGGAGAGTTATGTCGTCAGTTAAAGAAACTTCCAAGCAACACTTGAGTTGAGCATATCATGACTTTTTCTAAAACGAGTTGCATTAAACTTAACACAAAGCCTATTTTCAAAGCATGATTTTCAAAACTTTGAACTTGCATAATGTTATTTGAGTTAAGATATGAGAGGAGAAGTAGAGTCTTGAGTCGAGATGGTTGGTTGAGTCTGAGCCTATCTATTACTTGACCCATTTTATATACCATACATTCCACGTACTGACGCCATTAGGGGTTGCATCATGTCATGATGCATATACAGTAGATAGAGGACTTCAGCGGGCATACCATTGAGGTTCAAATATTCCGAGTACCCAGAGTTTTGGTGATCCCTCTTTGCTATCCGGAGGAGCCTGTCTTAATTTTATTTAGTTTCTTTATTTGTTTGAAATTGGGTAATCATGGCTTGTCATGGTACATTCTAGACGTTTAGAGTAGAGGCTTCATAGACCTAGAGTGTAGTATTATTAAGTTTTTCGTGTTCAGACTTACTTATTTTGAAAACTATTTATGGCATCTCTGTCTTTTCTTTGAATGTTTTTACATAAGTATTATTCCATTGTTGAGTGGATGTGACGATGAGGCCAAGTGGTTCACTTGGAGACCAGCAATAGCCTTTAAGTGTCGGCCACTTCTAGGGTACCCTCTCGGGGCGTGACAAACTTGGTATTAGAGCACAGAGTTCAAGTGTCCTAGGGAGTCTATGAAGCTGTATCTAGCAGAGTCTCTTTATGGTGTGTTGTGCACCACACTTCATAAGAAGGAGGCTATAGGACACTAGGAATGGTCACATTTCTTTGGTATTCTGAGTCGTGCGATAGAGTTTAACTCTTTAAAATTCCTATCTAATTCGTGTGTTGCGTGTTTGCAGATCATGCCTCCGAAGTGTACCGCACCCATTGAGATGCCCGAGCCCTAATCACTGAGAACCCTCCACCAGAGGTCCCTACCCAGGCAGGAGCGAGAAGACAGGGTCGACCTGCCCGAGCTGCTGAGGCTCCACAAGCACTTCCTACTCAGCCAACCTCCACTTTTGAGGCAGACTTTAGAGGAGCCATTGCAATGCTCACCCAGCTAGTAGCCTCTTATAGAAACAATCGAGGTCCCTAAGCCCCTAGCTCTAGTTCCTAAGAGCCCACGATTGCAACCAGGCTCAGAGATTTCTTGAGGCTGAACCCACCAGTTTATATGGGGTCAAAGGTTGTGGAAGACCCACAAAATTTTATTGATGAGATGTACAAGGTCTTGAGGGCTATGCATGTGACTAAGGTTGAGGGTAAGGATACGGCGAATATCTGGTATAACCAGTGGGAAGACATTCAGGGTGAGGATAATGAGCCTCCTGAGTGGGATGAGTTTGAGAGTGCTTTCCTCGACCATTTCTTTCCCCAAGAATTGAGGGAGGAAAAGATTGAAGAGTTCACGAATTTAAAGCAAGATAGGATGACTATTAAGGAGTACAGCCTCAAGTTAATTAAGCTGTCGAGGTATGCTCTAGAGATAGTCCAGGACATAAGGGTAAGGAGGCAAAAGTTCATGTCTGGATTGGGTAAGCATATGAAGAGAGAGTGCAAGGCAACACTACTAATTCCAAGCATAGACTTCTTAAGATCATGGTTTATGCCCAGCAAATTGAGGATGATAAGAAGAAAGACAAAGAAGAGCACTTGAGTAAGAAAGCCAAGTCAACCGAGCATGAGCCTAGCCAGCACAAGCAGGATAAGGGAGACAAATGTTACTTACCGAAGAAGCATTCAGGGTATGCACCATCATTAGCCAGTGCACCAACTCCAAATGTTAGGTATGATCAAACATCCCAAGGTCAGTCGAACTTTAGCTACAGGGTTCATAGGCCAGTGTGACCCTTGGCTCAAAAGGGAAGCCACCTTGTGGAAAGTGTGGCAGGATGCATTTGGAAGAGTGCAAGGAGGGAGGAAATGCTTGCTAAAAGTGTGGCTAAATAGGTCACTTCCTGAAAGAATGTCCACTTTGGGGTAGTAGGGCACAATCTTCTACTACCATGCCACCACCTGGGGTAACCAGAAAGGTGCCACATCGGGGATGAGCGGAGGAATGAACCCTCTTTGTGCAATGGGGAATAGACAGGACCAAGAGGTTGCACCTGATGTCATGATGAGTATGTTTAAGGTTACTTTCGATTGTTATACGTTGCTTGATCTAGGGGCAACTGTGTCCCTTTGTGATGCCATATGTGGCTAGAAAGTTTGAGATTCCTCCTGAGTGTTTACCTAAGCCTTTGCCTATTTCTACATCTGTAGGTGGGTTTATTATAGCCAGGAGAGTCTATAGGGATTGTGTAGTGTCTATCTACCATAGGGATACTCTTGCTCATTTGGTTGAGTTAGAGATTATTGACTTCAATATAATCCTTTATATGGATTGGCTCTACGGCTGCTATGCCATTGTTGTTTGTAAAATCCGAACTGTCAAGTTTTAGTTACCGAATGAGCCAACTATAAAATAGAGGGAAGATTCTGTTACACCTAAGGGAAAATTTATTTCTTACCTTAGAGCTAGGAAGTTGATGCGACCAAAATCTGATGATATTGAGCCTCCTACTCTTTACTCAGTCCCAATTGTGAGTGAGTTTCCAGAAGTGTTTCCCGAGGATCTACCTGGAGTCCCTCATAATAGGAAGATTGACTTCGGGATTGGTGTTCCTTCCGATACACCACCTTTCTCAATTCCACCTTATAGGATGGCCCACGCTGAGTTGAAAAAGTTGAAAGAGCAGTTGAGGGACTTGTTAGAGAAGGGCTTTATTAGGCCGAGTGTTTCTCCTTAGGTGCTCTCGTCCTATTCATTCGTCTCAGAATCTATATAGATTATAGACAACTGAGCAAGGTCACAGTTAAGAATAAACATCCTCTCCCAAGAATAGATGATCTATTTGACCAACTTCAGAGCGCCTCTTGTTTCTCAAAGATAGACCTCAGACCTAGCTACCATTAGTTGAAAGTGAGGGAATGTGACATTCCAAAGATAGGTTTTAGGACTAGATATGGCCACTTTGAGTTCTTGGTCATATCCTTTGGGTTAATGAATGCACCAGCGGCCTTTATGGACCTGATGAATAGAGTATGCAGATCCTACCTTGACATGTTCATAATCGTGTTCATTTATGAAATATTGATGTATTCAAAAGATGAGGAGGAGCACAGTTTTCTTCTAAACTCTTAAGGACCATGAGTTGTATGTGAAGTTCTCAAAATGTGAGTTTTACCTTAAGTCAGTAGCTTTCTTAGGCCATGTTGTTTCGGGTGATGGTATTTGAATAGATGCTCAAAAGATAGAAGCGTTTAAGAACTAGCCTAGACCGACTTTTACAACTGACATAAGAAATATTTTAGGGTTGGCAGGCTACTACCACAGGTTTGTTGACCGGGTTTCTTCACTATCCGCACCATTGACCTGATTGACTCATAAAAAGGTCAAGTTTCAGTGGTCTGAGGAATGTGAGAAGAGCTTTCAAGAGTTGAAGACTAGATTGACTACTGTACCTATTTTGACTTTGCCAGATAGGATAGAGGAGTTTGTACTATATTGTGACACGTCAATAGTTGGGTTAGGTTATGTGTTGATGCAGAGAGTCAAGTTGATAGTGTATGCTTCTAGACAACTTAAGGTTAGTGTAGAGGAACTATCTGACCCATGATCTTAAGTTGGCGGCAGTGGTTTTTGCACTTAAAATCTGGTGCCACTACTTGTATAGAGTGCATGTGGATGTGTTCACTGACCATAAGAGCTTGCAATAAGTTTTGAGTTAGAAGGAGCTTAACTTATAATAGAGGAGATGGTTGGAGTTGCTCAAGGATTATGGCATTGGCATTCTCTACCACCCAGGTAAAGCTAACATTGTTGCTGACGCTCTTAGCAGGTTGTCAATGGGTAGCACTACCCATGTGGAGAAGGAAAAGAAAGAGTTAGTGAAGGAAGTGCACAGATTAGCACGATTGGGAGTTCAACTTGAGAAGAATGATGAGGGAAGATGCAATGTCCAGAGTGGGTCCACATCATCCCTTGTGGTAGAGGTAAAGGAGAAGCAAGATCTAGATCCTATCATACTCTAATTGAAGGAGGCTATCCACAAACAGAAAGTGATAGTCTTCTCCAAAGGGGGATATGGGGTGTTGAGATATCAGAGTAGGTTATGTTTTCCTGATGTTGATGGTGTAAGAGAGAGAATCATGGCTGAAGCTCATAACTCTAGGTATTCTATTCATCCTGGATCTACTAATATGTACTACGACTTGAGGGAAGTCTATTGGTGGAGTGGGATGAAGAGGGATATCGCTAAGTTTGTTTCCAAGTGCCCGAATTGCCAGCAAGTCTAATTTGAGCATCAACAACTACGTAGATTGGCACAGATCTTTGAGATTCCTAAGTGGAAGTGGGAGATGATCATCATAGACTATATTACCCATCTACCGAGGTCCCTAAAGCAACAAGATTTGATATGGGTGATCGTAAATAGGATGACCAAGTCAGCTCACTTCTTGGAAGTCAAGACAACTAACATTGTGGAGGGGTATGTCAGGTTGTACATTCGAGAGATTGTGAGGCTGCATGGAGTTTGCTTTTCCATCATCTCGGATAGAGGAGTTCAATCACCTCCTAGTTCTGGAGATCTTTCCATAAGAGATTGGGTACTAATGTAAATTTGAGTACAACTTTCTACCCACAAACAGATGGCCAGGCAGAGCGCACCATTCAGACGTTAGAAGATATGTTGAGAGCTTGTGTCCTAGACTTCAAGGGGAATTGGTATGACCATCTACCATTGATTGAATTTGCGTATAATAATAATTATCATGCAAGCATTAAGATGGCTCTCCCTTATGAGGCCTTATTTGGGAGGAGATGTAGATCACCAATTGGGTAGTTCGAGGTGGGAGAAGCTGAGTTGATTAGACCTGATCTTGTCCACCAATCAATGGAGAAGGTTAAGGTTATTTAAGAGAGGTTGAAAACTACATAAAGCCACCAAAAGTCTTATACTAATGTAAGAAGAAGAGACTTAGAATTTGAGGTAAATGACTGGGTGTACTTAAAGGTGTCATCTATGAAGGGTGTCATGAGGTTTAGAAAGAAGGGAAAATTGAGTCCTCGCTATATTTTCCCTTAACCAAGAGTGACAAGAATTGGGAAGGTTGTGTATGATTTAGAGTTGCCTTCCGACTTAGACACAATCCATCCTATATGCCACATCTTGATGTTAATGAAGTGCTTGGGAGATCCCACCTTGGTGGTCCCTGTTGAGAATATTAGAGTAATTGATAGCTTGTCCTATGAGGAGATTCCAGTCCAAATCCTTGATCATCAGGTTCGCAAGCTGAGAACTAGGGAGATTGCCTCAGTCAAAGTCCTATGGAGAAATCAATTTGTTGAGGAAGCCAATGAGAAGTTGAGGAGGAAATAAGAGCTAAATACTCACATCTATTCGTGCCCAACAAGGAGAATGTTGAAGGTAATGCTCCTATCTTTGACTTAATCGATGTTTTTATTCTTTAGGTGATGTATCCGTCCTTGAGTCTGAGTAGAGTTTATTGAGGTCAATGGGAAGTCAAAAGAGTTTAAATTGTCGAGTGAGCCATGAGATGAGTCCTGAGCCTATTCGTGCATTTTATCCACCTCTGCTTATCATTCGAGGACGAATGATCCCAAGGGGGAGATGATGTAACACCCGGTAAAATTATCAAAATATCCCTAGAGGAGGAACATGCGCATAACGCATCTTCTCATGCCCTGTTTATGAATCCAAGAGTGAATTTACAATCAACATGAAAAATTGAGTGGAAAAATGACCTCATTCGAATTTTAGAGCAATCAGATTGAAAAATTATTTTTTGATTCGAAAATCGAGACAGTGAGGGTATGCATCAAGTACGCGATGCGCCCTGGGTGCAGACCCTTATATTTTTTAAAATTTTTTTGATAGGAGGGGAAAAACTCGTTCGAAAAATTCTTGGACAAAAATGTACACTGGCGCGCCCAGTCCGTGATGCGGATTGGGTATTCCATAGTGTAATTTTTTTCCTTTTTTGTGAGGTGCATCCTAGAATTTTTCCAACCCCTTGTAAATGTAAACCGTGTTACGTTAAATCATTTTAATCAGAAATAGGGTTTCTAAACCCCATTCTAATGCCCCAAACACAACTAAGTTAGAGTTCTTGATGAAACAAGAGGAGGAGCAAGGGTTTCGAGTGCAAGGTCGAAGTTTGCCTCAATTCTAGGTATGTAAGGCTACCTAAAGTGTTGAACTATGTTCATCCACGCTCCTTTTCACCAACTTGAGTCGAGATTTTGAGTATTAATTGCATTCTTTAAAACTTATGATTTTTGAGTCTTGAATTCTTGCACTTGACTAAGCTTCTTAAATATAGTTGAGTCAAATTATGAGTTGCATCACTATTATCATGAATTATGAATGTATTTCGCATGCTTGATACCCTAACCCTAACTTTAATATTTTCATTGCTTAATGATTAAACTGAAATTGGTACTCTAACTTTCAAAACTAAGTAATATGGACTTGAGAAGTATGTTTCATTATTTCATATGTGCTTGTGATGAAGATCTATTAAGTCGTGTGTGTTGAGCATGAATGGTTTAATTTCACATGATCGTAATCCGTGAGAGTGTTATATGATGTAACCTAAAATCTTGAATTTGCATTGTCTAAATTCCATTTTGAGTTATGGAGTTAATTTAGAAAGTTGATGTTGAGATGGTTGAGATTAGATTGAGTTGATGAGCATGTTTTAGTCTAGGAAGGAGTATTGAGCACTGAGTTGGGTGATTGAGAACCACCCCAGAACTACATTTGCTAGCGTAGGATAGTTGTGTAGTTAACTTTGGCGTCTCATGTCCCAATAGATGGAAATTCTCTTTGGATCCGAGAGAGAGGTAGAGGTTGGCACCCTTTTACCGTGGCAAGTTTAGGGCTGGCGTGGCAACGTGTTTTCATTGTACAACACCAAAAACTCATGGTGGTGGAGAGTTATGTTGGTTTGAGAAACTTCCAAGCAACACTTGAGTTGAGCATGTCATGACCTTTTTTTAAACTAGTTGGATTAAACTAAACACTGAGCCTATTTTCAAAACTTTTAACTTGCATCATGTTAGTTGAGTTGAGTTATGAGAGGAGGAGTTGAGTCTTGAGTCAAGTTGATTGGTTAAGGCTGAACCTATTTTTTACTTGAGCCAATTTACATATCGTACATTTCTCGTATGGATGTCACTCAATGTTGCATTTTTTCATGATGCAAAATACAGGAGATAGATGACTTCAGCGAGCGCACCATTGAGGTTCAGAGATTCCGAGTACCCAAAGATTTGGTGAGCCCTCCTTGCTATCTGGAAGGGCCTTTCTTTATTTTATTTGGTTTCTTTATTTGTTTTGAGTTTGGTAGTTATGACTTGTCATGGTACCTTCTAGACGTTTAGAATAGAGGCTTCATAGTCCTAGAGTGGATTATTATTGAGTATTTCATGTTCAAACTTACTTATTTTGAAAACTATTTATGGCATCTTTATCTTTTCTTTAAATGTTTTTACATGAGTATTCTTCCACTGTTGAGTAGATGTGACGATGAAGCCAAGTGATTTGCTCAAAGACTAGCAATTGTCTTTGAGTGCCGGTCACGTCTAGGGTACCCTCCAGGGGCATAACGCTAATTTATTAAAGAGAAATTTTCATAAATGATAAATATAGATTACTTATTATTAATAAGGGAAAAGCCTCAAATATGTCATCGACCTTTGAGAAAATGCTTATTTATGTCATCCGTTAAAAGATTGGCTTATTTATGCCATTACCATTTGAGAAAAGACTCATCTATGCCATTATTTTTTAACTCTGATTTTGTGAAATTTTTAAATGCTTTTAAATTAGATTTTTGGATCAAATGTAGTATTTTTGGTCATTCTTCTTCGAGAGCCAAGAACACCAGGAACATTCAAGTTTTCAACTTCTTCAAATATTCACGAAATCACCCCAAATTTCAAGAGTAGCATTCCTTTGAGTTAGATACCAAAATCAATATCTTTTGAGTTCGAAGTCAACCAAATTCAACAAGACCCACTTGAAAATTTTCTTCAAAGTTTCAAAACTTTAACCCTCTGTAATGGTAAAATCAACTTAACTCTAAATTAATTGAAATTTTGAACATAGACTCAAAAAATATTAATTGAAATTTTGAACATAGATTCAAAAATACTAAGGAATAAGGATCTAATATTAAAAAGAAAATAAAAATACGAATCAAAGAAAATTTTTAAAATATTAGGTCTAATATTTTTTTAGGAATATTTCTTTCACCTAGTGTTGTGAAACTTTGAAGAAAATTTTCAAGTAGGCCTTGTTGAGTTAGTTGAATTTGAGCTCAAAAAATATTGAGTTTTGGTATCTAACATAGTGAAACGCTACTCTTGAAATTTTGGGTGATTTTGTGAAAATTTGAAGAAGTTGAAATTTTGAGAGTTCTTGGTGTTTTTCATGTGTTCTATGCATTCTTGAAGAAGAACGACCAAAAAGACTATATTTGATCCAATACTCTAATTTAAAAGTATTTAAAGTTGTTTAACTGATTTTGTAAAATCAGAGTTAAACATAATAGTATAGATAAGTCTCTTCTGAAATGATAATGACATAGAAGAGTCAAACTTTTAATGAATGACATAAATGAGCCTTTTATCAAAATTCAATGGCATATCTGAGCCTTTTCCCTATTAATAATGATAAGATTATCTAAATTTTAATATAAAAGTTGCCTAATATAACAAAAAAGAATGTGCAATTGTAATGCACATCTCATAATGATAGTTGTGGGATTATGACAACTATTATTCCTTATTAAATGCACATCCCATAATAGGACTTTTTCTATTAAATGCTAGTATAATAGGACTTTTCCTATTAAATACACTATTGCTTTCTTATTAAATGCTAAAGTTATTTCTTGTTTTTTTCCTTTCATTACCTAGTAGTCCTGTTAGGATTTTTTTAATTTTCAAATTTTATTATATTTTACAGAACAGATTTGCATAATGCATTAATGTAATTTCATTTTATGGGATATCATTTTAATACACACATAAAAATCATTTTCAAACATCAATTATTATACTTTCTTCAAACATAAACTTAGTTCTTCACATTTTTTATTGAAATTCACATTTATATTGATTTAATACATATAAACTAAATATAAAGTTAGTATTTGAATTATCTTAATGAAATCTAAATTAATACCAATTTAATATTTACATATAATTTGTACCAATTATATTTGAATGAAATCCAAATATATATTGATTTAATACACATAAATCAACTTCTTCTATCTTTAAAAATTTCACTGAAGTTTTAATTTTTTAAAAAATATATATCAACATAATATAGAACTTTAATTAATCTATCAAAGTATAAATATATTTTAGTCCATTTTAATATCAAGTTCACATAAATATATATATATATATATATATATATA
>JAOTQR010040907.1:0-15368 GCA_025774065.1 Solanum ossicruentum | reverse complement strand
TTACTAAGTTCATACCCGGGTGGCACAATTGCTAACAAGGTTGGGTGGCCTAGCCCAAGATAAAGAGATCCCTACTTGGAAGTGGGAAGAGATTAACATAGATTTTTTGGTTGGGTTGCCTAAGACTAGGAGACATTTTGACTCTATTTGGGTTGTTGTGGATAGATTGACAAAGTCGACTCACTTGCTATTGGTTAAAACTACTTATAGTGCCGAAGATTATGCCAAGTTGTATATATATGAGTTGGTCAGATTGCATGGGGTGCCCGTGCCTATCATTTCGGATCGTACTATTAAATTCACTTCCCACTTTTGGAGGTCCTTTCAAAGAGTTCTTCAGACCAAGGTTAAGCTTAGCACAACTTTTCATCCTCAAATGGATGGTCAAGCCGAGAGCACTATCCAAACCCTTGTGAATATGCTTAGAGCCTGTGTTTTAGATTTTAAGGGTAGTTGGGATGAACATATTCCACTCATTGAATTTGCTTACAATAATAGCTTTCACTCAAGCATTGGAATGGCTCGCTTTGAAGATATTTATGGTAATCATTGTAGATCCCCGATGGGTGGTTTGAAGAAGGGGAGATGGCTTTGCTAGTTCCTAATTTAGTAATGGAAGCCTTGGAGAAGGTGAGGTTGATTAGGGAAAGATTGAAAATAGCCCAAAGTAAAAGTCCTACTCCGATGTAAGGAGAAGAGATTTTGAGTTTATAGTTGGTGATTGGGTTTACTTAAAAGTATTACCTATGAAGGGTGTGGTTCAATTTTGCAAGAAAGGAAAATTAAGCCCCAGGTTTGTGGATCCTTATAAAGATTTGAGGAGAGTGGGTAAGGTTGCTTATGAGTTGGAGTTGCCTATGGAGGTGAATATGGTTCATCGGTCTTCCATGTGTCGATGTTGAGAAAGTATGTGGGTGACCCAAGTGCTATAGTGCCCTTGGAGGTTGTGGGTGTTGTAGAAGATAATTTGACCTATAAAGAGGTCCCGGTGGAGATTTTGGAAAGATAAGTAAAGTGGTTGAGAAACAAAGATGTAACTTCCATCAAATTCCTTTAGAGGAACCAGCAAGTTGAAAGTGCCACATGGGATGCCGAGGCGGATATGAGAAAGCAATACCCATATCTCTTTCACTCTATTCAAGCCAAAAGTACTAATTTAAGTCCCATATATGATTTCAAGTCTTAAGTTTCAGCCCTTATGTCATTTTGCATGCATTCATGTTTATGTTGACAAGTTTAAGTTAATTTTTGACATTCATGTTGAGATTTGTTTTTGACAATGATATTTAAATGCATTTGTTACATTCATGTTGGGCTTAAATCTTCATGATTACTTCTCTTGCACATGTTTCTTTGACATTCGGAAATGAATATTCCCAAGGGGGAAATATTGAAACGTCCCAAAAATGTGCTACGGAAATGTCGATAATCTTAATTTTCATATAACTCAAAATTCGAGCGTGATATCAAAAATCCAACTTCATATTATTGATCAGGGGGGAAATTTTAGTGGGAAATAGATATAACCAAGATTTTAGATGACCCATAGAGAAATAATTTTTGCTACTTTTTCGTATACAGTGTACATCTGTGACAGGCTGCGACACAGACTGGGTGCGGAGCTATACAACCTTTCCCTTCGCGTTCGGCTTGCAACGCGGACTAGTACAACTTTTTCCTTAATTTTCTATTTCGGGCCAAGGGCATTGGGGTTATAGCCCCATGCCCACTTATGCATGAAAATACCTATACTTCGCCATTTTTCAACTCTATATCACTTAAGAACCTCTAAAAAACCTCTCAAAGACTTAATCAAATATCTCATTCAAATTTCAAGGATCTCAAGCCTAAATTTGGAACTCAATGATTCTCTTTGATCTCCACGTTCTCTTCATGGTCAACTCAAGAAAACCCAAGTATGAGGTTTGTGGGTTTCATTTATTGGGTCCTCTCACCCATAAAGCCCAATCTTTCTTTTTATGAAAGTTGCTTGTTTTCAAGTTGTATCATCTATGGGTATCTCTTATTATGGATTTTGATTACAAACATGATAGCATTTTATGTAATGTTGATTGATTATACATGTTTATCTATTCCAAGCTTATACTATGAATTGGTTTTGCGTATTGAGACTGTACATGTTTTGAGCTATGAAACTATAATTTATTATGAGATTTTATGATAGATTTCAATATATCTTATATGAGGGTTTTACTATATGTTAGTGCGTTGATTTACATTGAGTTTACTCATATTATTTTACTCTTGAATTGTATGATTTTTAACTGCCATTATACACCCACCAAGTGCTTGATAAAATGTCTTGACAAGGATTCTCAAGTTATTCATGATCTATTACATGGTTTACAAGTCAAGTGACTTTAGGATGATTAATGGCTTGTATGTATATATTGAATTCATGAAAAGTATCTATGGTGTTGCAAGTATACCATACCTTGTTGAGAGGGTGACATAACTCAGTCACCTTGTTGGGGTGACATACCCAATCACCACGTTGAGGGGGGGGGATACCTCGACTAACTTGTTGAGGGGTGATTTGCCCAATCACCATATTAAGGGGTAGGTACCTCGACCACTTTTTTGGGGCTTGACATGCCTAATTACCACGTTGATGGGTGGATACCTCAATCACCTTCCAAAGGGGTGACATGCCTTGGATTCCAAGTAGTAATTGCTTGGTCTTTGATGATTATGGTCTTTTCCTACACATGTATTATGTTCTATACAAGTTATATGATTTACAAGCATGTTTTACTTCAAGCATTGATCATGCATGCTATATTGATAACCTATCCATTGCTTATGATTATGTATTTTGACTATGTTGGCTTATGTCTTATTGCATTACATCTTGCATACTTAGTACATTCAAACATACAAACGCATACTCTACGCCTATATGATGTCACCATGTAGGAACCAAAGCACCTCTTGATCATCCTCTATGTTACTTGTTTGGTGCTTTTGAGGTACACCTTGGTGAGTCCTCAAGTTCGAGGACACTACCTATGCTACTCTTGCCATTTGCTATTTGTTTATGTTGAACACTTGATACTACGAGGGTGAGCTCGGAAAGTGTCTTGGCCCCCGCTCCATTCCATGTTAGAGGTGTTGTTGAATAATTGATGTATTTATGCTGTGAGATTGACCCTTGAACTTCTTATGATTATCAAAGACTTCCCTTATTTATATCTCTTGTGCATTTATTTTGCTTCCATGACCAAGTATGTTTGAATGATATGTAAAGAGGCTTGTTTGGGTCCCTTCGAGTTCCCATTCTCCATGTCACATCTAGGCCCTAAGCTTGGGTCATGATAGCCTCGATCATCTCTGGTATCCTCATCTTTAGCCTCAATTGTCTCCTCTCGAACATCGTCCTCATCTACTGGTATGGGAGGATTAATTGTACTTTTGCCACCAATGGTTAACCATAATGCATTGACCTTCATTCTGTGAGTTCTGAATTGTGTTATTAAGCAAAGTACCACCCTGACGTTGGTTGAGTTAAGTTTACACTTGACCAAATTGTTACTCAAGCTATTTGATGGCCACAAAGTGAGGCTTTATTTTTATTTATGCTGGAGATGTCAGATTTCATTCCCCTAAGAGTCTCATCATGTGTCTCAGCTTCTTCAATAGGCGGTCAAATACCTCCTCAACTCTAGAACTATTAGCACCAATTTCATGATTGTGTGGTGGAACATAAGGATCATTTCTGTAGCCATCTCTACAGTCTTAATCAGCATCTTTGTCTTTGCCCCGATTCCTGTCATAGTAACCTCCACGGTTGTCTCTAAAAGCTCCTCGATTATAGTTCTGACCTTGATTTTCTTGACCTTGGTGCCAATAGCCTAATTAAACCCTTAGGCAATGGTTTGGAAACCTCCCGTCTAATTAGCAATGAAGCGTATGTCCTCCTTATAGTAGGGATCATCATACATGGGTGCTCGTGGAGGCTGATGAACACCTCATTAACTTATTCCTAATTCGGTTTCATCATGACCTCCGTACCAGTATGGATTCGGGAAAACTCTTGTACAATATCTTCATTTATTTTAGTTTTCTTTGAACCAATACTGATAGCGCACGAACTTTTGGTAGATGATTCGTCTTTTTGCCCCCACATACGATTTGTCTTGACCACCCTTTCCATCCTTTCAACGATCCTTGTAAATAGTTGATCTAAGAACATGCCCTCCAAAATGGTACCAGCACAGGCTTCTCTATTCTCGTCCAGGGCACGATAGAAGATCTCCACCAAGGCATCATCAACAATTTTATGGTCTGGGGCACTCGTCAAGCACTTCGTGAACCGATCCCATGTAGTATCGATCGAGTCACCATGAAGTTTCTCAAAGTTGTTGATTTGATCTTTCAACTTAAGCTTCTTAAATCTCGAGAAGTACCTCTCTAAAAAGGCCTTCTACAACTCAGCCCAACTAGCGACCGAAGTTTGCAGGAGCTCGAATAGCCATAGGGCTGCATTGCCTGTTAGAGATAATGGGAAGACACAAAGTCCCACAATATCCCCACATACTCTTGTAGATAAATGCAAAGTTATGTAGATGATTATATGGATCTTCTGATGGTAGGCCCATGAATAACCCACCATTCTGCAACATCTGAAGCAACCTGCTCAAGACCACGTACTTTGTGTCAGTCAGTTGTAGTAGTAACACAATAGCTCCAGTAACCTCCATAGCCATAGGGTTCACCCGATATTGATTCCATTGATAAGTTTTGGTATTGAAGTCTTGTGGCTCTGGAACAATGCCCTCAAGAGGAGATGGGTTGTCACTATTTGCATTCTAATTCTCATTCCTATTCAGAGCTACATTTGCTGTGTTGTTTGCATTTTCTTTGGCCATCCTTCTAAGTCTTCTCTGGGTCAAATGAAGTCAAGATGCTTTGACTTCGTGTGTTAGTCTTACGCTACGTCTATACCCTGAAAGAAAACAAAAACAATAAAAAATGTAAAATGAGGGAAATAAGGATTAATTTCCAAATCACTTAAATTAGACAAGTCTAGCTGTATTCCCTAGCAACGGCAACAAAATCTTGATATCGCCCAAGCTATATATCCTTTTTTAGGCTAAAGTAGTTATTGTTAAGATATATACCCTAACCAAGGTTAGGGTCGAATCCCACAGGAAATATGGTAGATTTAGAAGAATTCAATTGTAAATCGGGTTGATTAACTAACTTATCTCCCCAAAGGGGGAGTTTATAATAACTATTAAAAGTAAATCTAAGCTAATACAAGTGTTAAACAAATATGAAAAGGAACTAGGGCATTGTGTTCCCCATGATTTCCTAACTCAGTATTACCATCAAATTCTTTTCCGGTGTGTTGCATGCAAAATTGTAAGTTAAGTTCACCAAACCCTTTGGCCCAGGCAAGAGGTGAATTTCACTATGTGATTTGGTCCATCCATGTAATGTGACATTACGAACCCTTACCTATTGTCCTAGTACAACCTCCCATTGGCCTAGTTTAGTTGATTAGACGAGAGAAACATCGATCGAATCCTATTAATTAATCTATTTTCTATTCATTACTACCTTGATCTAGTCAGTAGCACTAGACAGTTTCTAATGTTGACCACCTTCGAGAGCACTCAATACGAAGAGAATTAATTAATACATACACGCACACTATTTAAGAATTATGAATTATTCAGTTTTACCTTGTTAGTTCTTCATGGTTCGCACAACCCTATTTGTAGAATCAGCTACTAAAAGGATTGGTGTAAATGCAGGACTTATTGTAACACCCGGTAAACTTACAGAATACCCCTAGAATAGAGATGTGCACATAATGTGCTTTCCCATTCTTCGTTTGCGAATCCGAAACTAGATATGCAATTAGCATGGAAATTGAGTGGGAAAATGATCTCATTCGGATTTTAGAGCAATCGAATTGAAAAATAATATTTTGATCCGAGATGAATTCAAGTGTTTGTGTGTGCCCAAGACGTGATGCGCTTGGGATGTAGACAGTGCCTTACATTCCTTTAAATTATTTTTTGACAGGAATTGGAAACTCATTCAGAAAATTTTTAGAAAAAGATACATGGGTCCGCGCCCAGTCCACATCACGGACTGGGCATTTTTCGGAATAAATTTTTTCTTTTATTTGAGGGGCATTTTAGTCAATTCTTAACCCCTTCTAAACTCAAAATACGATCAAATTATGTCATTTTAATGCATAAATAGCATCTAAAACCCTATTTTAAGTCATTTCTAAGTCATTGAAAAATTAGGGCTTGAGAGAGAAGAAAGAAAATGTAAAATTGAAGAATTCAAGAGGATTCGTGAGAGCTTGATTATTGATAGCTTCATCCCAAGTATGTAAGCCTAAACTAAAAGCATGAGATTATTTTCTCATGTTCCCCATTGATGGTCTTAGAAGTGAGTTGAAAGTTCTTGAGTCTACATACATGATTCTTGATTATTTTCTTGAGAAATTATATTTATTCCATGTATTTTCATATGTTGATGATCATCATAAACTTGTTTTATTGAATTGAATATTTTGTCATGAGATATTGCATAAACTTTATATGTTGATTATTAAAAGCATGTATGAAAGAAGATAGAGATTGAGTTTAGAGCCTTGATTGAGAATGTCGATTGTGATTGTAGTTGAGATGTGAGAATGACAACGAAATGATAAAACTTGATAGTCTCAAGAGTCTTCCCAAATGAACTAATGAATTGTCTATTCAATTTTTCCCTAACAATTGTTCTAATCCTTGAGCTATTGATTGAGATGTTGATTGAAGAGATGATTAGAGTCTTTATGAGACTGATTAAAAGACAGTGCCTTCATGAATCTAATTGAGATGATTTGATTGAGATAGTTTGATTGGATGGATTGTTTTATGAGCATTGAATCATGAGAGGAGTATCGAGCACCAAAAGAGTAAGAGTAAACCCAACTTGCACTCGCCAAACTATGTAGCCAAGCATAGGTAAGGATTTGAACCATTACATTTATTGTGCTTCCCTCTTGATAGAGTCTCTGAAACAATAGAGGACATTTTTTATTGGTTGGTGGTCCCTAGTGGATTTGATTTGTTTCCTACCTAGCAAGTATGGTATTGTTGTGATAACATCAGCGAGATTGTTGTACAATCACTTGCTCATAAGTGATTGTTGTTAGATAAGAGAAACTCCTGAAAAGTTCCCAAACTGAGTACTCTAAGGCGAGATAAGATGAGATGAGATGAGATGTGATGAGTTGAGTAGAGTTCCTTAGAGATGAGTCTGATTTGATTGATGAGGTTGATTTGTTGATGGCTCACTTATCTACTCTTTATTCTTGCTGTAGATAGACATTGACATGTTGAAAGATTTCTTTATTTCTATTGATTGTTGTTTCTATATTATCTACCTATTTCGATTTCATTTAGCTATTTTACATACCATACATTCCATGTATTGATGTCATTTGGTGTTGCATCATTTCATGATGCAGATACAAGGGATAGAGATCATCAGCAAACGCATCATTGAGGATCTAGGACATTCAGTGGATTGGTGAGCCTTCCCTACTTCAGAGCATTCCTTATGTTATTGTCATCTTACTTCAGAGTTAGATATTTATTAGCTTTATTTTTTATTGAGGTAGACATGGGTCTGTCATTGGCACCACTTGATAGTGATAGAGGATTCATAGAATAGAGCCTCATGCTGATGGTTAAGATTGTGAGTTATTTCTTTCTACTAGCCTTCTATTATATTATTATTATCTTGAGACTAGATTATAGATGTGCCCTTTTACATTACTTATGTCTTCCTCTGATTCGTACAATTTATTGATTGAATGTTTGTGATAAAGCCAAGTGGTTCAATTGGGGACTAGCAATGGTCTCTAGGTGATGGCCACATCTTAGGTACCCTCTCGGGATATGACAAACTTGGTATCAGAGCATGACTTCAATTGTCTTAGGGAGTTTATAAAGATGTGTCTGGTAGAGTCTTGTTTATGGGTGTGTTGTTGACCACACTTGATAAGCAGGAGGCTATAGGACATTAGGAATTATTTCTCTTCATTCATGTTCTGAACCATGCTATAGAGTTATGCTCCATGAAAGGCCTATTCTAATTCGTGCTTTGCGTATTGTAGAATTGTAATCATGCCTCCCAGAAGAGTCGTCTGAGGTAGAGGACGACCCAATAGAGCACATGTTAACCCACCTGAGCCTCAAGGGCATGAGGAGCCCGTGGAACTAGTTGTTCCTTTTGTGAAGCCTTGCAAAATGAGGTCTCCAATCTGAGCTTTGCCAGGCTATTCAAACTTTAGCCCAAGCTATCACAGCACCTCCTACAAGACAAGAAGCGAGGTGACAAGAATACCATAACACTTCTAGAGTATGGGAATTCTTGAGGATAAATCCACCTGAGTTCACAGGGTCTGTATCCACTGAGGATCCTGAGAACTACGTGGAGGAGCTTCAGAAAGTATTCCAAGTGATGCATATGGCTAATGCTGACAGAGTGGAACTAGTTTCTTATCAACTCAAGGGAGTGGCTAGACTTCTATATGATCAATGGAAGAAGGGTCGAGGAGCTAATGCCCCCGTGCTGACTTGGGCTATGTTTGAGGAAGCTTTCTTGGGGTGCTTCTTCCCAAGGCAGAGTATAGATGCAAATAAAAGAGAGTTCTTGAACTTGAAATAGGTCTGTATGGCTGTGCAAGAGTATGGGATGAAATTTACACGATGGTCTCGCTATGCTCCAGACATGGTTGTTGATATGAAAGGGAGGATGGGAATGTATGTTGAAGGATTGAATAGATGGCCAAAGAGAGATAGGAGGGGAGAAATACTCATGAGTGATATCGACATTGGGAGACTGATGACCTTTGTACAACAAGCTGATGATAAGGTATAGCATGATAGAGAGAGGTTTAGAAGCAAGAAAGTTAAAACATCTAGCCATGAGGTTAAGAAGAAAGGCAATGATAACCAATTTCCAATATCATCATCTGCTAGTGCACCTGTGCCTAGAGTCAGAAAAATAATCAGAGTTCCCAAAATGTTGAAGCATGCGGATCTCAGTCACAAGCTGGTGTGGCTCAAGGTTCACGAAGTAAACCACCATGTTGTATATATGGCAAGTTACACATGGTTAAGTACCGCGAGGGGAGTGATGTATGCATTAAGTGTAGCCAAGCAAGTCACTATCAGAGAGATTATCTACTGTGGGATGACTAGCTTAATCTATTGCACCAACCTCACTAGCTAAGGGAAATGCAAGAGGTACTACGTCAAGCACAAGTGAGGCCACAAATCTTTTGTATACCTAGTCGACATGATCAGGAGAACTTCTAGATGTTATGTTAGGTATGGTTCAAGTATTTTCTATTAATTGTTATATGTTGATAGATCCTGGTGCCATATTATCTTTTTTAACTCCTTTTGTAGCCAGCAGATTTGATAGAACTCCAGAAATTCTTCTTAAACCCTTTGATGTTTCTGCTCAGTGGGTCAGTTATTCGGGCTGAAAAGTCTATAAATCTTGTGTAGTGTCCATCCATCATAGGGATACTACTATTGATCTGATTGAGTTAAATATGATAGAGTTTGATTTGATCCTTAGCATTAATTGGCTCCACATTTGTTATGCCTCTATTGATTGTAGAGCCTGAACCATTAAGTTCTAATTCCTAAATGAACTTTTCCTAGAGTGGAAGGATGACTCCGTAGCACCTAAGAGAAAGTTTATCTCATATCTTAGAGCCAGAAAGATGATTGCTAAGGGTTGCATCCACCACCTTGTGAGAGTTAAATCTGATAATATTTGAGTCTCCTACTCTTGAGTTAGTCCCGATTGTGAATGAGTTTCCTGAAGTGTTTCCCCAGAATCTGCCTGGAGTCCCTCTTAATAGGGAGATTGACTTGGGGATTAATGTTTGTCCCGATACCCAGACTATCTCAATTCCACCATATAGGATTACCACTGTTGAGTTGAACGAATTGAAAGATTTGTTAGAGAAGGGCTTCATAAGGCTGAGTGTTTCTCCTTGGGGTGCTCCTGTCCTATTTGTACGAAAGAAAGATGGGTCTCTCAGAATGTGTATTAACTACAAGCAACTGAACAAGGTCAACATAAAGAATAAATATACTCTCCCAAGGATAGATGATTTGTTTGACCAACTCCAGGGTGCCTCTTGTTTTTCAAAGATAGACCTCAGATCTGGCTACCATCCATTCAAAGTGAGGGAATATGATATCCCAAAGACAGCCTTCAGGACTAGATTTTGCTATTTTGAGTTCTTGGTCATGTCCTTTGGGTTGACGAATGCACCTGCAGCCTTCATAGAGTTGATGAATAGAGTATTCAGATAGTATTTTGATATGTTTGTGATTATGTTTATTGAAGACATCGTGGTGTATCCAAGGAATGAAGAGGAGCATGCAAAACACCTCAAAATTGTCCTCCAAACACTTAAGGACCATGAGTTGTATGCAAAATTCTAAAAATATGAATTCTGGCTTAAGCCTATGACTTTCTTAAGTCTTATTATCTCCAATGATGGTATTCAAATAGGTTCTCAAAGGATAGAAATGGTTAAGAACTGGCCCAAATCGACCTCTCCAACTGACATAAGAAGTTTCTTGAGGTTGGTAGGTTATTACCACAGATTTCTTGAGGGATTTTCTTCCCTGTCCGCATCATTGACTAAGTTGACTCAGAAAAAAGTCAAGATACAGTGGTCTAATGAATGTGAGAAGTGTTTCAAAGAGTTGAAGACTAGACTGACCACTGCTCCCATTTCAACCTTGCCCGATGGGATGGAAGATTTTGTAATCTATTGTGATGCTTCGAGAGTTGGGTTGGGATGTGTGTTGATGCAGAGAGGGAAGGTGATAGCCTATGCTTCCAGACAACTTAAGATCCATGAGAGGAACTGTCCAATGCATGATCTTGAATTAGCAGCGATGGTGTTTGCAGTTAAGATCTAGCGCCACTACTTGTATGGAGTAAATATGGCTGTGTTCACCGACCACAAGAGCTTGCAATATGCCTTCAGTCAGAAAGAGCTTAACCTACGACAGAGAAGATCATTGGAGTTGCTTAAGGACTATAACATGAGTAACCTCTACCATTTAGGTAAAAATGACATTGTTAATGATGATCTTAGCAGGTTGTCAATGGGTAGCATAGCCCTTATTGAGGAAGGAAAGAAGGAGCTAGTAAAAGATGTGCACCAATTAGCTCGATTGGGAGTGAAACTTGAGAAGAATGATGAGAGAGGAGTCAATATTGGGTATACTTCACTCTTGGTGGCAAAGGTAAAATAAAAGCAAGATCAAGATCCCTTCATGCTCCAAATAAAAGAGGTTGTCCACAAACAGAAAGTGATGGTCTTCTCCAAAGGGGGAGATAGGGTGTTGAGATACCAGAGTAGATTGTGCAATCCAAATATTGATGGTATTAAAGAGAGAATCATGGTTGAAGCTCATAGCACTAGATATTCTATTCATCCTAGCTCTACCAAGATGTACAATGACAGGAGAGAAGTCTATTGGAGGAGTGGAATGAAGAAGGATATTGTTGAATTTGTTTCAAAGTTCTCGAATTGTTAACAAGTGAAAGTTGAGCATCAAAGGCCATTTGGATTAGCTCAATACTTTGAGATTCCAAAATGGAAGTGGGAGATGATCAATATGAACTTCATTACTGGTCTACCAAGGTCTCAAATGTAATATGATTATATGGGTGATTATAGATAGGTTGACCAAATCAGCTTATTCTTAGTAGTTAAGACAACAAACACTGTGGAACAGTACGCTAGGTTATACATCCAAGAGATTGTGAGGTTGCATAGAGTTCCCTTGTCCATCAACTCAGACATAAGAGCCCAAATCACCTCCTAATTTCAGAGATCGTTCCAAAAAAGATTGGGTCCCAAAGTGAATTTGAGCACAATCTTTCGTCCATAGACAGATGGTCAAACAGAGTATACAATTCAGACGTTGAAAGATATGTTGAGAGCCTGTGTTCTTGTTTTCAAGGGAAATTGGGATGATCACCTACTATTTATTGAATTTGTATATAATAATAGTTATCATGCAAGCATTCAGATGGCTCCCTACGAAGCTTTGAATAGGAGGAGATATAGATCACCAATTTGGTAGTTCAAGCTTGGAGAAACAAAGTTGGTCAGGCCTAATCTCATTCACTAATCCATGGAGAAGGTTAAAATCACTAAAGAAAGAGTGAGGATTGTGCAGAGTCGCCAGAAATTCTACACAGATGTGAAAAGAAGAGATTTGGAGTTTGAGGTAAATGATTGGATATATTTGAAAGTGTCACCTATGAAAGGTGTCATGAGATATAGGAAGATAGTAAATTGAGTCCACACTATATTAGACTTTATCAGATTGTGAAGAGGATTAGGAAGGTTTCTTATGAATTTGAGTTGCCTTCTGAGTTAGATGGAATCATCCAGAGTTCTACGTGTCGATGTTGAACTTGGTTATCCCTGTGGAGAGCCTTAAAGTGGGGGATAGTTTGACCTACGAAGAAATTCTGGTCCAAATCCTTGATCGCCAGATTTCCAAGTTGAGAACCAAAGAGATAGCCTCAGTCAAAGTCTTGTGGAGAAATCAATTCATTGAGGAAGCCATACAGGAATCTGAGGAAGAGATGAAAGCTAAATATCCACACCTATTCGTGCCAACTGATGAGAATGTTGAAGGTAATTTTCTTACCCTTAACTAATTGATTTTCTTTTCTTGAGTTGATTGTTTATTCATGAATTCGAATAGAGTTGATTGATAATTGAGATGGAGTTGAGAGGTTGATTGATACATGTGAATGTGCGATGAGTTTAGAATCTACTAGTGCCTTGATTTCCACCTTTACTCATCATTTGAGTACGAATGATCCCAAGAGGGAGATGATGTAACACCTGGTAAAATTACCAAAATACTCATAGAATAGAGATGTACGCATAAAACTTCTTCCCATGCTCCATTTATGAATCCAAGACCAGATATGCGATCAGCACGGAAAATTGAGTTGGAAAATTATCTCATTTTGATTTTAGAGAAACTGGATCAAAAATAATTTTTTGATCCGAGATTGATTACAATGTCTATGCACGCACAAAGAGCGACGCGCTTGGGTCGCAAACAGTGCCTTATATTATTTTTAATGTTTTTCGACTAGAATTGAAAACTCGTTCAGAAAATATTCAGGAAAAAAGGTATGGGTCCGCACCCAGTCCATGATTCTCTAAATAAAATTTTCTCCTTCTATTTTGAGGGGAATTCTGATCAATTACAAACCCCTCTTAAACTCAAAACATGATCAAACTAGGTCATTTTGATGCATAAATAGGGTCTAAAACCCCATTTTAAGTCCTTTTTAAGTCATTGAAAAGTTAGGCATTGAGAGAGAATAAAGAAAAATCTAATATTGAAGAATTCAATAGGATTCTTGAGAGCTCAATTGTTGATAGCTTCATCCCAGGTATGTAGCGCTAAGCTAAAAACATGAGATTATTCTCTCATATGCCCCATAAATAGTCGTAGAAGTGAGTTGAAAGTTCTTGAGTCTACATACACGATTATTGATTTTTTGAGAAATTATATTTATTCCATGTATTTTCATATGCTGATTATCATCATAAATTTGTTTTCTTGAATTGAATATTTTTTTCATGAAATATTGCATAAACCCTGAATTAGAGACAAAAGCAAAATTTTCTAAAAGTCAGAAAATTTTGAATTAGAGATCGATTCTTGAGTGTGTTGTCTGCGTCTCGGTGGTTTCTTGAGGTTTTTGGAAAATCAGTAACCAAGATCGTGAAACAAGCTCAGCATAAGGATAGCGACGCATATCTCCAACGCATAAGAAAGTAGAAACGACCCAGGTGATATATTTCCGCATTTCTTTAGTTCTATCATTTTATTGTCTACCTCTGTTCATGCTTAATTGAATTTCTGAGTTACGTAATTAAATTTTCAGTTGCTGATTTCCAATGTTAATATCTCCATACATAATATGTTCTTGCTTTTAGATATAAAATTCTGAGTTTCTTGAAAATATAACATAGTTATTTTGTTACGGTATAGCTAACTCTCCATTCATTATTGTCTTAACTGTTCTTGGATGACAATTTTCTTTATCTGTATTTCTTGTTCGGATCACTGTTATATATTTGTAGCTCTTGTTTCGATTACTGTTATATATTTTTATTTCTAGTTGCTTGTTATTTCCTTGTTGCCTGGCACTTTCTGCATATATCTTATCTGCTCTTATTGTGGGCTATTTGTTATATATCTGAGTATAGTGTTGTGTAGTCGTTTCATATTGCTGGATATTTCTGATTACATATTGATTGTGGGTTGTATAGCATATAGTTTTTAGGTATCTTCCTATTGTTGCTAGTTTACTAGTTGTTTACTATTTTCCTTGTATACTCGCTAGATTGTTGTACTGTTTTACTTGTATTTTGTTAGATTTTATAGCTCAGAGAGTTTTTAGCTCTTAGTTACTGGCGTCGGGACCTCATGGTGGACGAGGGTCATGTCATCGGTCGGGTTCAGGGGTTAGGGGTACGGGAGGTAAGGGAGACACGAGGTTATTCAAGTTAAGGGTCAGATTGTGGAATATAGGATCACTTACATGGAAATCCATAGAGCTAGTGAAGTGTCTTAAGAGGATACATATTAATATAGCGTGTGTCCAGGAGACCAGGTGGGTAGGCACCAAGGCTCGAGATGTGGATGGGTTTAAGCTGTGATACTCAGGTGGTTCTAAGGATAGAAATGGTGTGGGTATCATAGTAGATGAGGATCTAAGGGAGTATGTGGTTGAGGTTAGGAGGGTTAATGATAGGACGATGTTTATCAAACTCGTGGTTGGCAGACATGTGGTGAACGTAGTTAGCGCTTATGCACCCCAAGTAGGCCTAGATGAGGAAGTCAAAAGGATCTTTTGGGAGGATCTAGATGAGGTGCTGCGAGGCATACCAAAGATAGAAAAAATTTTCATTGGGGGTGACTTTAATGGCCATATCGGGGCAATTACTAGTGGGTTTGAAGGTGTTCATAGAGGCTTCGATTTTGGGGAGAGGAATGGAAGTGGGATGTCTCTTTTGGATTTTACCAAAGCATTTGAGTTAGTGATTGCTAACTCGTGTTTCCCAAAGAGGGAAAACCACTTGATTACCTTCCGTAGTACGATAGCTAAGACTCAGATAGATTACCTACTTCTACGAAAGGGCGATAGAAGCTTATGTAAGAATTGCAAGGTTATTCTGAGTGAAAATGTTTCCACTCAACATAGGCTTTTAGTGATGGATGTGGAGATCAAAAGAGAAAAGA